>JAXCGZ010008316.1:0-2500 GCA_037179515.1 Halocaridina rubra
TATATATGGGAAGGAAAAGCCCATTAAATAAAACAACGAATATATATATATATATATATATATATATATATATATATATATATATATATATATATATATATATATATATATATATATATATATATATATATATATATATTTATATATATATATATATATATATATATATATATATATATATATATATATATATATATATATATATATTTTATATACTTATATATATATGTATGTATATATACTTATATATATATATATATATATATATATATATATATATATATGTATGTATGTATATATACTTATATATATATATATATATATATATATATATATATATATATATATATATATATATATGTATGTATATAAACATATATATATATATATATATATATATATATATATATATATATATTTATATATATATATATATATATATATATATATATATATATATATATATATTTATATATATATATATATATATATATATATATATATATATATATATATATATATTTATATATATATATATTTATATATATATTTATATATATATTTATATATATATTTATATATATATATATATATATATATATATATATATATATATATATATATATATATATATATATATATATATATTTATATATATATATATATATTTATATATATATTTATATATATATTTATATATATATATATATATATATATATATATATATATATATATATATATATATATATATATATATATATATATATATATTTATATATATATTTATATATATATTTATATATATATTTATATATATATATATATATATATATATATATATATATATATATATATATATATATATATATATATATATATATATATATATATATAAAGAGAAAGAGAGAGAGAGAGAAAGAGAGAGAGAGAGTTTTTATGTGAATATATTCATATACATGTATATTTGTGCATTCATATATACATGCATGTATGTGTGTATGTGTATGCATTCATGCGTGTATGTATGTATGGATGTAAATGTGTACGCGTGAGTGCATGCATACACGTTATTTTTTTTGTTTTTCTTTTGCTGATCTCATGTACAGCGTGAACTCATTCAAAGGGTTATTGAGTAAATGGATTATTTTTTTTCTTCTTAAAAATCTAATTTATTTAGGAGCAATGGTTTGGGGGCAGAAGTGTTCTCTTTCATTTTTGGTTCTTTCTTTCTTTTCTTCTATCTTTCTTTCTTTTTAGATTTATTTCCTTATTTACCATTTTACATACATACATGCATGTATGCATAAATAAACACACACACACACACACACACACACACACACACACACACATATATATATATATATATATATATATATATATATATAATATATATATATTTATATATATATATATATATATATATATATATATATATATATATATATATATATATATATATATATATATATATATATTAATCAAATAACTATATTACCACATGTGAAAACATGAATCATAATTATTCTCCTGACAGAGACTCGAACCTAAAACTCATAATTACTGTGCCAAGACGCTATCAGCTACACCACTGAAGGTCTAAAAAAGAGACAAACCTTACAACTTAGCTGCTATGCTAAGACTGAACGTATTCTATCTGAATGTTTTTTGTTCCTATTTCAGCCTTTCAATTATACCACTAAAGGTCTAAAAGAGAAACAAACCTTACCGCTTAACTGCTATACTAGGAATGAACGCATTCTATCCGAATACCTTTTTGTTTTTATTACAGCTTCTCCTAACCTCACTCATTATTGTTTTTGCATTACACAAAAGTATAGTGAATACTCACCGACCCTGCTTAATTGACATTAGCTGCACAACTACAGGGCTTCCGCTCTCCCTTCTCTTTCCTCATGTGATTTTGACGAAGAGCTGCTGCTTAACTTACCTTTGGGAGTCACACCCGGGATATCTTTGTTTGCTATATCTTGTTGAAACAGACAACCAAAAGATTTATAAGAAATATACATTTTACTATAAGAATTGACGGAATAATGAATGAATATATTAGAGAGACAGCGCAACTAGAATGGCTTGGTGACATGGTGAGAGAGGCGAGATTGGATGGCTTAGGCATGTGCTGAGGAACGTTGAAGAGTATGTTGGGAGAAGAATGCTGGCATTCTTCTCCCTCTGCCGGGAGGGAGGGAGGGAGAGGTAGGATAAAGAGGAGGTTTATGCATGTGGTTAGGGAGGTCATAGGGGTGTATGGTGTGACAGAGGATGACACAGGGGATAGAAATTTAAGCGGTTTTTTGTATTCACATTTGGACTTTCTTCTCTAGATTTATTTGAGTATGTTAAGGTGTTATATATACTTATTTATATCTTAGTAAAACTGACTATAGGCTTATTCATATTATTAGAGCGTTTCCTAGGTTTATAAATCAATTTTTTAAGGTAATTTTGCATTAGAACAAAAAAGATCTAGTAAAT
>JAXCGZ010008316.1:7500-30000 GCA_037179515.1 Halocaridina rubra
CACCATATCCCCCCTTACTCTTCTAGCTTCGAGTGATGGCAAGTCTAATTCCCTCAGCCTCTCATCATAACCGAGATTGCGTATTTCTGGCACCAGTTTCGTGGCATGTCTTTGAACTTTTTCAAGCTTAGCTATGTGCTTTTTCAAGTGCGGATTCCAAAAGGGGGCTGCATATTCGAGTTTTGGCCTCACATAGGTTACATAAATATTTCTGAACATTTCCTTGTCCATGTGCCTGAAGGCTACCCTTACATTTGATAAGAATGCATATGCTGCCCTTACTACGCCATTTATATGTATTTCTGGAGACAAATCTGCCAATATGTTTACTCCTAGATCTCTCTCATTTTCTGTCTCCTGAAGTTGTACTCCAGCCACCGAGTAGTCAAGCTTGGGCCTTCTTGCACTTGTACCCATTCTCATTACCTTACATTTTGAGGTATTGAATTTCATTAGCCACTTTTCTGACCACTCATGCAGATTATTTAGATCCTCCTGAAGTTCTCTACCATTGTTCTCGTTTTTTACTTTCTTCACAATCTTTGCATCATCTGCAAACATATTCATGAATGAATTTACAGACTCTGGTAGGTCATTTACATATACAAGGAACAAAAGTGGCCCTAAAACTGAACCCTGTGGAACTCCACTACTAACTCTTCTCCATTCAGACACTGAGTGTCTTACTCTAACCCTCTGTTCCCTTCCTTCTAAGTAAGTTTTTATCCATTCCAAGACATTTCCACCTATTCTAGCCATTGATTGCAGCTTCCTAATAAGTCTCCCATGTGGAACAGTGTCAAACGCTTTCTGGAAGTCTAGGAATATGCAATCTGCCCAGCCCTCTCTTTCCTGTAAGATTTGGCTTACCTCATCATAAAATTCTAATAAGTTTGTTACTGTTGATCTTCCTTCTCTGAAGCCATGTTGCCTCACTGACAAAAAGTTGAAGGATTCCAAGTGAAGAGAGATATGTTTCCTTAGTAGTTTCTCCATAAGTTTGCAAACTATGCTGGTCAAGGAAACTGGTCTATTGTTCAGAGCCGTATCCCTCCTTCCCTTTTTGAAGATAGGTATCACATTTGCTTGTTTCCAGCATCTTGGAATCTCCCCCGACTCCAATGACTCCTTAAATATGATACTTAGTGCCACTGATATTGTGTTTGCGCATTTTTTAAGCACATGAGGGGATATGTCATCAGGACCTGTAGCTTTATGAACATCTAAATCCATCAGCGCTTTGCATACCTCTGTGGCTGTAAGGTTGATGTTCTCTAATACCGGCCCTTGAGCTTCTATCACTGCAATCTGAGGGGGTGGGGTATTTTCTACTGTAAATACTGACTGAAACTCCTTGTTCAATTCTTTGCAGATCTCTTCGTCCGTCTCAGTGATGCTTCCATCCGCTCTCTTTAGCCTTAAAACCTGTTCTTTTACCTTCAGTTTTCCTCTGATAAAGCTGTGGAAAAGCTTGGGATTTTCTTTGGCCTTCCTGGTGATGTCCCTCTCATAATCTTTCTCTGCCTCTCTCCTTTTACTTAGGTAGTCATTTCTTGCTCTTTTGTAGGTTTGCCAGGCATTTATGTTTTTTCTCCTCCTATACCTTTTCCAGCATTTGTCTCTCCACTCCTTAGCTCTTTTACACCCATTATCGAACCATTTCTCTCTGGCATGAATTACACCTACTTTGGTGACAGGTATGCAGCAATCTACTATCTTCCCATATTTCTCACAAAAGATGTCATACATTTCTTGTACAGATTTGTTGTAAAATAAGGTTCTCCAGTCAATAACTGCAAAAAGCTCATTCATTTTGATGTAATCTCCTTTCTGATAGTTCCTCCTCATGTCCTCAGTGCCTCTACTCTCAGGAAGAATGTCTTCAATGATATACTCCATCAACAACACACAGTGGTCACTCTTTCCAATTGGTGGTTCATACTCAATATTTTCAATATCCAACACATTATCTGTGAACACCAGATCAAGTAGTGATGGCTCATCCCCACCCCTGGCTCTTGTTGGTTCCATTACATGTTGGTGTAGGAAATTCCCTTGTACGCAATCTAGGAATCTTGCCCCAAAGGAGTCCTCACCACTGTGTGGGTCAAGATTTATCCAATCTATCTCTTTATGATTAAAGTCTCCCATAATCAAAATCCTACATTTTTTCTCCCGCGCCATGTTAACAACTGAGTTTATGACTTCAATCGTACCTATATGACTTTCCTCATAAATTTCAAGCCTATTTTGGTTCCTTGGTGGGTTGTATACAACAGTTATTATAATGCTCTCTGACCCAGTATTTATGCGAGCAACAAGAAATTCCCTGAACTCACTTTCTATAGCCAAGTTTATCTCTTCAACTTGAATCCTCTCACTTATGAGCAGTGCTATCCCTCCACCAGTCCTCTCAGATCTTTCGACCCTTAGTATTCTGAAGCCCTTAGGAAAAACTGTGACACTGTTTATGTCCTCACTCAACTTAGTCTCTGTAATTGCTACTATATCTGCCTTACTGTTGTGAATCCTATCTTTTAATTCTACTGCCTTACCAGCTAATCCATCAGCATTTGTGTATAACAATCTTAATGAGGCCCCATCCCCTGATCTTCTGTCATTATCTTCTTTATCTCCCCTTTGTCTGGAAGTATTCCGTAACGAAAATTTTTCTTCTCTTCTTCATTTCTTTCATCATTTAACCTTCTTGCCTCTTGCAACAAGTTTTTGATCTTTCCCATCTCTTCCTGTGTTCTGTATCGTCTAATGAACACTTCTTTGCATTCTTGAAGGTCTTTTAGACTTTTTTTTCTCAACAATATTTCCCTACATGTCTCCCCTCTCTCAAAGGTTACTTTTGTTGGTCTCGGCTTTCCTTCCCTCGAATATTTACCTAGTTGGTGTATGTTTACAATATCCTCAGGACCACATACTACTCCAAGCTTTCTTATCAGGTCTACAACGTTAGCTTTATTTTCTTCAAGTCTCCCCTGCCATGTTGGCTCCTGGGATTCACTTATGCCTGAGATTACCACTGTCTTCTCCTTATCAAGTGCCTGTCTGATGAGTGGGTTTGCCCTTTCCATCACAACGTCTTTCATTTTTTCGATTACTGTCTCTTTATAGTCAACTGTTTGTATGTTTTCCAGTGCCACCACCTTTACAGCCTCTTTTACTGCCACATTCCCCTTTAGTGCATCAGCAAAGGACGTTTTCATGGCATCATTTTCCATATTCAGCTCCTGGAACTCTTTTCTGAACTGTTCAATGTTTTCCTTAATCTGAACATTCCAAGCAGCAATCTCGTCTCTCTCAGAAGATAGCAGTGAACTAATATCTAATTCCTTTAGGTTGTCATTTAGCTGTTTGTTTTTATCGTCTTGATTAGAAATTCTAGATTCTAGTTGACTCTTTTCCCCTTCCAGCTTCTTTATTCTTTTTTCTAGTTCCTTTCTCTCCTGCCCTTGTGCTTTATTTGCTTCCTCCAAAGATCTTATTTGTTCTCTGAGTGTTTCATTCTCTTTCATTTCTCCATCCATATTCCGAATTTTATCATCAAGGCTTGTAACCATTTCCTCTAACTTCTTGATTCTCTGTTTAAGTCCTCTGATGACTACCCCTTCTCCCGACCCATGGGTGGGAGAGGTTTGGGACAGAGATGGCTTCATTTTTATGTTCTCCCTCTCACAGAATATAGAAAGAAGACGAGAAAGAGGAAAAAAAAAAAAAAAAAAAAAAGAGAAAAACTTCTAATTTACCTTCACACAGAATTTTTATATCTCCATATAAGTGCTATTTAGTGACTCAGTTTGTCTCCTTTCTGGTAACACACATCTTAACTTAAAAACTTGACCATGGTAATTTAAGTATAAAAAGAAAAAGAAAAACAAAAGTCAAACCTGAAGGAAAATTCGAATTTGTGTTCGAGGTGGCACCCACCTGTTTCTGTTATATATTCTTCCTAACTGATAAACTGACTTGCTAACCAAGATATGTTATCACGGGATTTAGACTTTACATTTAACTCAATATATATACAAAATAACAAAATAGCAAACAAGAAAGCTAAAAGAAAAGCAAAAAAAATGAAGAAAATAGGACTGCTGTACTACTTGGCAACTTAACTCAGTACTGTTGACAGGTGGGTATTTGGTAATTTTTTTTTCTTTTATTATTCAATTTTTTCGTGTATCAAACTAACTAACTAGTTAATATAAATGGGAAGGATACTGTTTTTAACAATATATAGAACCACAGGATCAGGTAAAACGGCTTAAGAGCTTTCCCCAGTTTACACAAAAAATTAGGTAATGTGGTGTGAGGCTCCACGTCTGGCAACTCTTCTAGATTTCCCTCAAGGCAGAAACTGGACGGCAGCTTCTCTCTCTTCCTCACGAAAAAGTTCTCAATTTTTTTCCTTTAATATGAACAGTCTCGTCTTACAACAAATATTAGTTTTTGTACTCACAATACTCTGCAGGATTTCAGATTTTTGGAAATTATGGTAAAGTTTTCCACTAAGCACTTTAGTCACTCGAAACAGTTTAAAATTTAAGAGGAGCAATTCCGTGTGTCACTGAACGCGCGGTGTGTGTGTGTGTGTGTACTTGTGTGTGTGTGTGTGTGTGTGTGTGTGTGTGTGTGTGTGTGTGTGTGTGTGTGTGTGTGTGTGTGTGTGTGTGTGTGTGTGTGTGTGTGTGTGTGTGTTTCAGATCTATATTTTTCGTATTATATAATTGTATTCTAAAACTTACTCAGAGTGTATGAATTATGAATAAGTATGTAGACAAAATAAAGAAGGCTTAGAAAAACATAAAGATGGGTTAAGAGATATATGTATTAATAGATAAATTAATATGGGATTAATTATGAATTCTGTATTATTAGCAGCAACTGATAAATATTTAAATAATAAGTATATATATATAGATAAATTAGTACATAAATGTATAAGCGAATATGTTTAGAAATACAAAAAATAAATAACTCTGTTAATTACTAAGTATAGAATTAAATAAATAAATACAGTTAAATCCTTAGAGTGCATTATTTTCTCGAATGAATTATGTTGAGATCATCAAAATTCATTATTAACTGATTCGTCTTTTTGCAGCTCTTGGTGTTTCTGGCTGGATACTCCTTGGACTGGCCACCGTTGCTTTCCTCGTCTTAATATGGCTATATGTAGACACGGTCAGTTTCACATCCAAAAATCACCCTCCAAGACACAAAGCTACCACAGCAATCGTTCTTACTGTGTACCCGGTAAGTGTATAATAATTATGTGTTGTTCAGTGAATAATTCTCTTCTGTGGTTGGATTATCCGAACTTGTTGAATTGTATAAATAATTCTGCTCCTCTGCATATGAAGCGAATTATTTAGAGAAGTGGGGGCTGTGGTAGCTCAGTGGCAAAGCGCACGAGTCGGAGAGTGACGAGTATGACAAACACTATTCTGATCCCTCCGCGGGAAATTAGGAAGGGCATCCAGACTTAATTTACCAGTTCCAACATATCTGTGGCTACCCCCTTTCGAATGAGGACATACTGTGACAAAGCGGCATCACACTTGCAATTGGAAAATGTTAATTTCTTTTGACCAACTAAATAATTCATCGTAACATCTGACAAGTCACATCACTCCCTATCTCTGTTTCTCTTCACTTATATATTCTTCGTGCCCAGGCCTGATTAGGGCTGTTTTATGTTATTATTTTTTGGCCCGTCCTGGTGTCACAATCATTAAAAAAAAAAAATCAAACCACGTCAGTATTCAGACACATCAAACACTCTTTTTAAAATTAATTACTCATCTATGTTTATAAATTCAGGATGTTTTTCATCACCCTGGCCTACATGTACTAACATTACAGTCCCTTCCCGCAGGTGCTAGGGCTATGCAGCTTTCTAGGACTATTGTTCCAGAAGTCGAATTTGTTTTTGGACGCCTGTGCTCAGCTATGGTTTGCTCTGTGTATGTGGCAGTTCCTCGTTATGACCCTAAACTACTTTGGAGGAGAATCCCGTTTTGTTGCCAAAATGTCTGGCACAGTTCTTCCCTGGAAAGGACCTCCTTGCTGTTGCTGGCCATGTTGTGTATGTCCTAAATGGACGGTTAATAAGTGAGTATTCATTAGGTATATTTGATTAGATTTTGGTCTAGGACAAGTGGAAAGAGGTCATTGATCTTAAATTTAAACAAGAGAATTTTAAAAGCGAGTTCGTGATTTTGTAGTAAGCCTTTTTGCTCAGTCACATGGATGCTTGAAGGTTGGCTTCCAACAAAGCTAGACAGTCATATATTTTAATTAGGTTTGCTCACTAAAAGTATTTTGTAGGCTGTAAATAATACTTCAATTAAACACTTAAATGTCAGTTATAAATCTACTTGTAACTTATTTATTGAATCATCATATTGTAATTAATCAAGGAAGCAAGAAGAGTATTCTTGTATATAAAGATTATAGAGATAAAATGGCAGTAATTACAGAGATTTCCTCTAAATTAAAAACATCATAATAAAAAAAATTAGCCTCTGATAAAAATTTTACTGCACTTCATGGGATAATACATATATTAATGTACTTTGTCTTTCCAGACGTCAAATTCGATTTGTGAAGCTGCTAGTACTGCAACATCCTTGGGTCCAGCTCGTCATGACAATAATACAAGTCACCTTGTGGCTAGAGGGATGGTATGTATGTTTAGCTAAAATATTGATAATTATGAACTGGAATTTAAATAAAATATATTGATGATTTATATGTATTTACAAAACTTTGTAAAAAGTTAAATGAAACATAATCTAAATATTGATTTCGTGTATACCTTGAAATTTAAACACAAACAAGAAAACTCACAACGTGTTTGAAAGTAATGGAATAGATATCAAGAGTGCTCACACATATTGAGTCGCTTGAAGAAAAGTTTTTGTCACACAGCAGGTAGTGATATTCCTGCAATTAGCCCTCCCCCCTGGAGTAGGAACCTCCAGTAGCCATTATGTACAACTAAGGAGTCTTGTGTCTAACCCCATTTTGTATTATTCCTCCAGGTACACCCACATGGACATGCGTCCCACCAACGCCTACATATATATTTACCTGGTATCTACAACTTCGTTTGGTTTTGGCCTTTGGGCATTTATTGTGGGCTTCAAGGCATCTCTGAGGCAGCTGAAGGACTTCTACTACTTGCCCAAGATTGTTACCTTCCAGCTTTGTTTGGTGTTCTTGAGACTGCAGGCAATCATTGTTAATTCCATCCTTGTACCCACAGGAGCTATTCCTTGTTTGCCACCCATATCACCGAAGGTTTTTGCTAACAGTAAGTTTGCTCCTTAGCTAACCCCATCATATTCTTGTCAATATCCAGAAGGTTTCGTATATAGCTTCCCTAAATGTTTTAATAATGCTTTTTGTCAGTGTAAGAAATAAGAGATGGAATCTCGTTCCTCTTTAAATCAGCAGATACACTGAGTACACGTTAGGCATAAGCTCAGTGGCGAACTTTGAATTCTGTAATAGGGATAACTAATGCCCAATAGCTTTTCTACTTAAGGAAATAACTTTTTTATTTGTCACACAATCTTCGTAGTATCCTCTAGTTGAGTTTCATTATGTGAATTCTCTCACAGCGATAAAAGATCACTAGCCTGTATGATGTTAGCTCTCTTTTCGCAGCTAAACTTTCCTTTTACATTGTGTGCATATACATACGCGTCTCTCAGATGGCTAAAATGTAGCTCATGCTTTCTTTTTGTCTAATCAACAGCATTGCTTAATTCGCTCTTGCTTGGACAACTAGTGATTTTGAGCGTGATAGCGAGAAATTACTATAAACTTCCCATCCCAGAAGTCGTTTCTATGGAGGACGACATAGAAAAAGCCCCAGAAGATGAATTAGAAAAGAAGCAGACAAACGGACACCTGTATTCAACGGAAGACCCTGCAGAACCCATCGAGAAAGTGGCCATCAGTCCAGTGAACAAGAGCGACGATGAACCTCTGTTGAACGGAGACACCGTATCGTCACCTTCACTCTGATCCCTCGCTATGGAATAGTGCTTTTCAAGTTCCCTCGATGGGCTGTAAAGTTTAATGTATTTCATATATTTCCTTGCTAGGTGTTTATATATAATGGAAAGTCTCATTGATTGGTATTTATAAACGGTAATGTAATTTGACAGGGCTTCATAAATGAAAATATAGGTTACTTGTAGTAGTTTATTAGCGATAAATTTTTATTTAACAGAGGTCTAAGATGATAAAATTTCCTTTACGAAGGATTTGAATGTTTTTTTTTTCAGGAGGTTTATAGGTGATGAGGTTTCATTTTCTTGAGAGAAGGTTACTGCTTATAATGTTCCTCTTTGGTTTTATAGGTGAAATAGTGCCTTCGACTGAGGTGAACAGGTGATAAGTTTTAATTTTGTACTTTGCGGTATCACGGGGCGAAAAGAGGAGATAAATTATTTATTCCAAGAACTTTTTATTTTATTTTAGGGATTTACTGGTGAAAAAAGTTTTCATTTTCTGGAAGGTTATAAGCGATTATTTTCTGCAAATCATTGGTGATAAATTTTCTCTTTTATGGAGGTGTGATGGAAAAAAAAACCTTCCTAGAATTTTATATTTGAGTTTTATAGGTGATAAACTTTCCTTGATGTGGGCGAAGAGATGATAAGTTTTCCATGACCAAAGCGAATAGGTAATTCAAATTCCTTGAATAATGTGCCTAAGTGATACGTATTTCTAGAGAGAGTGATGACAGTGACTAGGAGATACATATTTCTAGAGAGAGTGATGACAGTGACTAGGAGATACAAATTTCTAGAGAGAGTGATGGCAGTGACTAGGAGATACATATATCTAGAGAGAGTGATGAAAGTGACTAGGTGATACATATTTCTAGAGAGAGTGATGAAAGTGACTAGGTAATACATATTTCTAGAGAGAGTGATGTAAATGACTAAGTGATACATATTTCTAGTGAGAATGATGAAAGTGGCTAGGTAATACATATTTCTAGAGAGAGTGATGTAAATGACTAAGTGATACATATTTCTAGTGAGAGTGATGAAAGTGGCTAGGTGATACATATTTCTAGAGAGACTGATGAAAGTGACTAGGTAATACATATTCCAGAAAAGGCTTTATTTATGATAAATTATCTCGATTCAGATCACAGGGTATTTTTGGCCAAGATATTCTGATGACAGAGTCTAAGTTTTGTTTTGTGATATATTATATATAACTAGAGTAAGATAGTAGTATATAGAAGAATGGAGTAAGGTAACACTTAAAAATAAACATCTTGTAAAGATGAATAACTCCAAATACATTAACAAAATAAACCCAGAACATCACATATTCAAAGGAGAAATATTATAAATAAATGGGGATATCAAGGTAGCGTAGTGGTTAGAATACTCGACTTGGGTATTGAGAGGCCCCCGATCGAGTCCACTAGGGTGTTAGGTACAGTATCCAGCCTTAATTCCCCAGCTCCAATCTGTCTATGTCCACCCCCATATTAGGGACTAATAATGACATGAACAAATAATTATCATATATAAATTGGGGTTTGATCTTAATTAACAAAAAAACAACTACAGTGAAAGTCTTTATTTTGAACAAAAAAAATAAGAACAAAATTACAATCATTTTTAGATTATTCATCACTGGGGACTGCGGTAGCCCAGTGGTAGAGCTCGTCTGTAGGAAAGTTGATTAGCCTAGCTCGGATTCTACCCCTCCTTTGGGCGTGAAGAAGGACATCCAGCTTTGATTCCCCAACTACAATGTGTCCGCGTCCACCCCTTTTCGAATGAGGACTAAGTGTTATATGTAAAATTGTAAAAAAAAAAAAAAAAAAAAAGATTTGTCACTGTAAATCAATGTGTAAATTCGTCATTTATTACTGTATTAGTTTCGTAGTCACATGCATATTCATCTGATCTTCCAAACGTGCACGCATACGAACATGCATTATTCATACATACATGCATACATACATACATACATACATACATACATACATGCATGCATGCATACATACATACATACATACATACATACATACATACATACATACATACATACATACATACATACATACATACATACATACATACATACATACATACATACATACATACATACATGCATGCATACATGCATACATGCATACATACATACATACATACATATATACATGTAAGTACATTCATACAAGAACATGTATACGTGCTGATGCAAAATTGCAGACAATAATCTCCTTCATTATTCCTCTTTAAATTTAGTATATAATTTTTATTCAGTCAATGATGTGATATTTGTTATATATTTCCGATTTGTTTTTATATTACGTTGATAAGTTAGATATATCTGGAAGCATTCCACTAAAAAATAATTAATTTTGGGATTCCAATATCGAATAAATAAAAATAATACTAGATGAAAGTACAAAGGATGGAATAAGAATTAAAAGCTTTATTTATTTAGTTTGTTTTAACATGACATATAATAATAATGATAATAATAATAATAATAATAATAATAATAATAATAATAATAATAATAATAATAATAATAATAACAGAATGAGTAGTTATTAATCTTTTTATTCGGTTCCGGTTTTACGTCACGGACTCCCTTTTCAACCAAGGGCTAGGACGGTTGCCTTCTTGCGAAGGACTTGTCTTGGCAGATGTAATCCTTACGCTGAGTGCATGCCTTTGCTAACCTCAGACCGTGACGGGGCGCGAACCCTCGACCTGACGCCTCAGAGTCGGAGACGCTACCGACTGAGCCACGGCGACTACATTAATCTTATTATTATTATTATTATTATTATTATTATTATTATTATTATTAATTATTGCAAAAAGGAAAAAAATAGATATTTAATCTGATGATAAACCAGTTCTAAAAGAAACACAACTAAATTATATTTTCTACTGCGGTCTATTATATGTAACTATATATTTTATATTCTTTTTTGACGGTTCATATATCTTAATAATTTTATCATTATTTCATTTATTTTTATCGCTGATATTTCTTCCGTTATTTCAATTTCATAAGTGTGTGTTTAGTAATTAATTGTAATATATATATATATATATATATATATATATATATATATATATATATACATACATATATATATATATATATATATATATATATATATATATATATATATATATATATATATATATATGTACATGTATGTGTGTATATATGTGTGCATATATATATATATATATATATATATATATATATATATATATATATATATATATATATATATATATATATATATTTGTTATGTATATATATATATGTATATGTGTATATATGTATATATATATATATATATATATATATATATATATATATATATATATATATATATATATATGTATATATATATATATATATATATATATATATATATATATATATATATATATATATATATATATATATATATATATATATATATATATATATATATATATATATATATATATATATATATATATATATATATATATTATATATATATATATATATATATATCGAATGCTGTATAGAGATTTATAAATATTAGCTATTAGTCGCACACAAATTTATGATAAAATATATTTGTCTAGTATAATAATGATGCATAAAATTTGTAAATAATGTATGTGTTCTGTTTCCTTAAATTAAAAATATTATCCGTTATCTTCTCTGACTATAGAAAATTAATTCCTCAAATAAAAAAAAAAATAAATTGTAATAAATATTTACTTGTCTTATTCATAATCATGTGCTTGTGTAGCATAAAAAAGCATTGGGTTCTTAAGCAGAGGGCCGCGGTTGCTCAGTGATAGAGTGCGATAATTTGGACATGGCAAACCGGTTCGTTCCCACCGCGGGGTGTTAGAACCGGCATCCAGCTTTCATACCCCATTTTCAACGTGTCTGCCTCCACCTTCATTCGAATGGAGACCTGTGACTCTTAAAACACTGCTAATGCCATAGGTCTGTAGGTCATAGACTGACTTGCCTAACCAGAAAAGACATCTATCCGGTCCTATTTGTTTTGAGGTTGATGAAAGCATATTTTACTGTTCCAAGAGACCTGGAAAAGAAAAAAGATCCAGCATGTGTTGTCTCCTAACCACGTACCAACTCGGCAGGCTTGATCAGTAAGCTTGTGGCAAGAGAAAGGTTGTTCATAGCATTTTTAAAAGTGTCTTTTTAGCATTTTATATTACTGAAAATATATGTTCATTTGTCACATGGTAGTCAAAGACCACGCCTACATTATGACACAATGACACTTGTTTGGTTAATTACTTCGAGACTATAATTCTCAACGAATCACATTATTAGATTTTATGTGTTGGCTTTAGTTCTTTCGTCTCTCTGCTTTGTAAGCTTAACTTTAATGGTGAAAGAAATGTATTGAATTACTGAAAAATGATATTGATAGATCCAGCCTAAATTCCCCAGTTCCAACCAGTGTGTCCATCCCATTTGCATGGGGTTTAGCTGTGATAAATAAAACTGAAAAAAAGGTTGTTTTGTCACAGGTTTTAATAATGAGAACGTAGGCCATGGTATAAGGAAATGATAAACAATATTTCAATGTCCAGTTTAGGGTGTATATATTTATATATCTAAAAGTACAGCCAAGATTATATACAATACACTCCCATCCAATAATCCCTCTCAGTAAATCATATATAACTTTTGTGTCTGATAAACATTATATATTTTTTCCTAATAAGAATTATAAATAATTATCCTAAGATTCCAAGAAAAATTCTTTCAAGAAGATAACTTCATAGCATGATATCCATGAACGACTCTCCTTGACTCTCCACTTACTTGGGAAAATTTTTTCGAGTCTCAGTTGATTTTGACTTTTCCTACAAAATATATTTTACTACTGAAGTTTAGTGATATCACACAACATATTAAAACAAGAGCCACAAAGACGGGTTAGAAACTTAATATTTTTTATAGGGAAAAGTTCATCTGTTATAAGAGACCACGTATTATACATACAAATATACATAGATTAATGGGACAAATAGCCTGAAAATACATAAAGTTCTTGTAAGTTTCTCTAGTACTATAGATGAGGCAGTTTCTAACAAAATGCAATTTGTTCCATCTCCTTGACGCTCCTGTAGTTGCCTCATGAGGATCATATACTGATGGTCTCTACCTGACATCAGTACTTGGTCATTGTTGATTCCGTGAGGTTGCTTGATCCTTGCTCCAATCGGTGCTTTATATGAACATTTTCAGTAGGCGGCGCCCATAGTTTGGAGATTCCAGAGGATGATCATACATTGAACGTCATCGAAAACTAATTTAACCTTGTCAGTGTCTGTAGCAGTAATGAAGTGGGGGAAACATGCTCCCTTGTTCTTGTCATCAGGTAAGGCTGGCAATCCTGGAGTTACTTTCTTGCCTTCACGTATGACTTGTTTGGAAGCGATGCTCTGCAATAGTGATGATAGAAATAACATGTGCAGAAGTGTATTTTTTGCAGCATTTGAGACAAATATTTGAAATACTGAGTTTATATTGACTTTGAGATTATAAAAGAGGAACCTGTTATTGTCATTTTGGCCTGTTTGATCTAGAAGGGCTTTTGGGTAGTGTTTCTCTGCGATATTAGAGAAAAGGCTTAGTTTTAATTGACCTTAAAAATTGAATATTAATATAGGGACTTCTTACTGTCATACTAGCATTTAGGGTCTAGAGTTATATAAGCCCATCTTCAACCTAAGCAAATATAAATATTTACCCTTATTCATTGTTTTTTTTATTGTAAATTTTGCATATTAGTTTTTTCTATTTATATATTTGCTTTTGCTGAAGTTTGGGTTGTAACCGGTAACTGAGGTCCGATTTCTTAAACAGTGTAAATCTAGGATACCATATAGTTAGTAAGCTAGACACACACAAATGGATTTCATAAATGCATCTGACGCGGTTCTGTGTATGGCCAGGATCCCTGTTTCATGTCCTATTTCTTAAACAGTGTAAAACTAGGATACCATATTTTTAGTTAGGTAGACACACACAAATGAATTTCATGAACGCACATGTCGCGGTTCTGTGTATGGCTAGGATCCCGGACGGGATCCTAGCCATACACAGAACAGTGTCAGATGCGTTTATGAAATCCATTTGTGTGTGTCTAGCAAACTAACAATATGGTATCCTAGGTTTACACTGTTTAAGAAATCGAGGCTGAAACAGGGCAGTTGGGCTTGGCGATACCACCAAACTAGCTGAGATATTTTTCAAAATCTTGAAGGTGATTATTAGCTTTTAACAAATCCATTAAGTGCTACATAAGAAATATGATGAAAAAGTGCCAAGATTTGAAAATATTTTCAAGTGCGTATTCATATGTATATTCGAAAATTTTTGAAAAGTTGACACTTGTCGCCGTGAGTCAACCACTTTTGACTCATGGGTCATGTTACTTTGTGGGTGATAATATAAAAAATATTACGTTCATGACATGCTCTTAAAAGCACAGTTAAGCTATTCACTTTGGATTTGTTAAAATATTTCAAATATATAAATAAACTTGGTCGGTCACTATATATAGGACACTTTCCTGGGAACGAAATCTTTTGGTTAGGTTAACTTAGGCTAGGTTAGTGTATGATAAGCATAACATGTGTTTATAGGAGAGACCAGGAGAAAAATAATTACATGCATATTTTTATAGTTATACTTTTTACGGTAATCTGTTTTTCAATTTCATCAATCTCTCTCTCTCTCTCTCTCTCTCTCTCTCTCTCTCTCTCTCTCTCTCTCTCTCTCTCTCTCTCTCTCTCTCTCTCTCTCTCTCTGTTTTTCAGTTTCATCAATTTCTCTCTCTCTCTCTCTCTCTCTCTCTCTCTCTCTCTCTCTCTCTCTCTCTCTCTCTCTCTCTCTCTCTCTCTCTCTCTCTCTCTCAACTAGTCCTTATTTCTATCAAGTTGCTCACCATAAATTTATCCCTAATGAAGGAACGCGTCCTAAGGTACTCCTCGTCTTCATTGCTTTCCATATCTGAAATATGGAAGAGAATTAATGAATGGATTGGGTATTTTCCTTGGTACTTTCATGGCTGCCCATGCCCAGAACATCTAACTGTATTCTAATTACTTTGAGAATGGGTGATATGATGTATGCAAAATACCTGGTTATCTAGGTTGCCTCATTCTCGCCATTCACCATTCCGCATATATTTGAGTTAAGGAGAGGGTCAAGGATACCTCCTTCGTGTTCCCCTGCATGTCATAATAGTCGACTAAATGGGACGGTATCCCTTATGCATTTTCCTCTCAAAAGGCTTCGATTTATTTGTTTTGACTCGGCCACCTCTTGTAAGGCGGATTATTGCATTTGTATATAGATAGATAGTGATTATAATGTATGACCATGATGTTTATAGAGATATGGAAAAGTGGACATTAGATATTTCTAATGTTTTCTTTTATAACTTACATATTCAGGCCATGTGACCTTTACCTTAAGCTTAGGTTTAATTCAAGTTTATTTTCATATATGAACGAATCCATGTTGCATACCTCTCTCTGGGCAAAAAAAAAAAAAAAAAAACATGCTGTATGGGTCGTGAGTAAAGGATGTGATTTTTTTTAGTTTGGGTGTTTGATTAAAAAAAGAATAATAGGATATTGCTGACGTATAATTAACCTTTGTTACACAACCAAAATTATCTTCATTATTTCGGCATTACCACAATTTTTTTTTTCAAGTTAAAATAATTCAGAGTTGAAATATACTGTACCTTTCTTTGCCAGCTTGTAATTGGAATATTCGGGAAAATAATCACCAATAGATTTTCCTTGATTGACAATTTTATCCTTCAGGATATCTTGTTTATTGAGGAAAATAATGAAACCAGAATCCTTTAAGAACCTACGGAATAATAATAATAATAATAATAGTAATAATAATAATAATAATAATAATAATAATAATAATAATAATAACAATAATGATAATGATAATGATAATAATAACAATAATAATAATAATAATAACAATAATAATAATAATAATAATAATAAAAATAATAATAATAATAATAATAATAATAATAATAATAATAATAAAAATAATAATAATAATAATAATAATAATATTAATAATAATAATAATAATAATAATGATGATGATGATGATGATGATTGTAAGACATAACTTTTCCTGCAGAAATATATGGGTGGCCCCAACCACTGCAAAAGAACTGAAATAGAGGGATTAATTATGTTACATATGGTCCTTTGCTGGTCTTGTACATGTTTTGCAGACAGTAAAAAGATACATTTTTATGTGGATTATATATTCTCTGCAAAGTAAACTAATTCAATATGTCTTATCCATTCATTAACCCTTTCCAGTGGTAGTTAGTTTACAATAAAGTCATGGAAATGGGAAAATATCCTGGTCGTCTCTTTTTATGGCTATTTTCATGTCATATGAGACATGTTGAGAATATGAGGGTTAGAGAGAGCTTGCAAGAAATATTCAGTAATGGCTGGGTTATTTTACCTGGAAGCCCAGACACTTTTGAAGATAGTAATTGCCTCTTGGAGCCTGTTGGTCTCTTGGTCCTCTTCAATCACCAGGTCAAAACAGCTTGAAGATACCAAAAATAGCACTGCATTAATGCCATCGAAAACCTGGAAAAGGGGAAAAAAGTTATTCAAGTCATTTTCTTGTGGATTAATATTGTTGTTGTGTAAAGGGCATCATGGCCTTTAGAGGAAGTTTTTCTTTCGGCTGGTTTAGGCCTTGCCTTCTATTACTTCAGAGGAAATAAGTAAAGTATTTTTTTTTTATCACCATAGGCCTGGTAGACTGAAGTTTATCAGTCTCAGGGTCCATCGTTCTTGGATCGTCACTCGGTTGAGTTTTCTTAGCAATATTTATCGTCCAGTGGCTTGCTGGGCCTATACTGGCTTCTTATTCTATAAGCATATAATTGGAATATGCCTCAACAGAGGACATATCTCATCCGTCACCTGATTGACGTGTCTGGTCTTACCTTTAATAATGCCAACAATTGGCAAATTAATCAGGTAAAGAGTAAAGATGCAATGATACTTGAAAAGAGGTCGAATTAGGACCAAAATATAGCGTTATTTTTCAGTAGTTGTGTCACTGAAGGGCTTCCTCACTATTTAATGCAGTATGGAAACAGATTATGCTTAATTATGTAATGATACCTTCATGCCCTGAGATACTAACATGGTATACTGACCTTACCTGTGAGCAGACAGGTGCAAATCTTACCTGTATCCATTTCTTCCTTTCTCCTCGTTGCCCTCCTACATCAAACATCCAGAAGGTGACTGGTCCACCCCCATATGTTTTTTTATCATTGACTGTAAACTCAATTTTTTGGATGTCTGTTGTCCTTCGCCTGCTGTGCAGAATGTCCTGAGAAATTTGAAAGTTGATTATCATTAGTATTGTCCCTAGAATTTACGTGTCTCTCAGAGTTATTAATCTTTTTTGTTAATGCTGACCCCATTATTGGGGTGGACACAAAATTTGTCCTGGGAATTTAGGCTGGATGGCCTTCCAGCTTTTCCGCGGTAGGTTCGATCTCCGGTCTGTCTATTCCCGAGTCAAGCATTTTAACCATTTTGGCTTCCGTGGCCCCTTTCATCGTAATTTCATACTTAGTTATTTAGACTATTTGAGGTTCGACAATAAGAGTAGTTGTTTGTTACGCTTATGTCACGTTATACATTTAGCCCTTGAATTTCTATTGATTTACGCACTTTGGAATATTAACCTCTTAATAATACGCATATCAGATATTGTCAGTATCCTTTATGCATCACATAGATTAGAGAATCCGTAATTCATTATTGATTATTATTATTACATTCCGTTTAGTATTGGCTTTGTCTTTAGGTTTTGGGATATATAAACTAAATGGTGCAACATGAACTAAGGTGTTGATTGAGCAATTGGACTGCCAAAAGGCTTTTTCTTAGGTTTGCAATGACAGCTTAAGCAGGACTTTTATAGTTTGAAAGTAATGGTTGACAATTCTCTCTCTCTCTCTCTCTCTCTCTCTCTCTCTCTCTCTCTCTCTCTCTCTCTCTCTCTCTCTCTCTCTCTCTCTCTCTCTCTCTCTCTCTCTCTCTCTCTCTCTCTCTCTCTCTCTCTCTCTCTCTCTCTCTCTCTCTCTCTCTCTCTCTCCAATTGCCTCAATATAAACGCAACCATCAATAACAGTAGCTGTTAAAGCATGAACTATTAAACCCATAGGATATATATATATATATATATATATATATATATATATATATATATATATATATATATATATATATATATATATATATATATATATATATATATATATATATATATACACACATACACACACACACACACACATATATATATATATATATATATATATATATATATATATATATATATATATATATATATATATATATACGGTATATATGAGTAAAAATTGATAGCTACCTGGACTGATGGCTCATATTCAGGTTGCTTAACCACATCAAGTTGGTCGAGGAAGCTGCAAAAAATGTAAAAAATATCAATAAAGAAATAAAGTAGTTTCAATGAAAGAGTGATAATAATAATAATAATAATAATAATAATAATAATAATAATAATAATAATAATAATAATAATAATAATAATAATAATAATAAAAATAATAATAATAATAATAATAATAATAATAATAATAATAATAAATTATTATTTTTGCACTTTTATATTCTTAATTTTTTTAATATGCTTCACAAATGAATACTAGCTCTTGCCAACTCAAGAATTTATGTGAATATCACATAATTATATGTTGCCAAAAGTGGAACAGCATCCCTCTTGAAAAGAGCAAATGTAGTCCCCCTAGATCGCTCATATATATTTAAACTATGCATTATTACTCCTGTAAGACACAAGCGTTTATTTTTTTCGATTCTTTCAAACTATTATATTTTGTTTATCTTTGTAACTAGCAGTACTTATTTTGCCTTTTTATGTCCCAGTGAGTCCCCATTTAGAAGGGGGTGGACAACGACAGGTTTGATCTGTAGATTAAGGTTGGATGTATTTACTAACGCCCCGCGGCGCGATTAAAGCCTCGAAAATCATTCCTAAGATGCGAGCAATGACAACTGAGCTAGTGCTGAACCCAAATATTATTTGTTTTTCGTTATGTGTCACTATGAGTAACCATCAGAGGATAGAGGAGACAAGTTAGAGCTGGGGAATTGACTGCATCCCCTTTCTAACACTCTGCAGTTGACTCGATCGTGAGCTGTCACCGTCCAAGTTTAGTGCTCTAACCACTGCGCCACCGAGGGCCCCCATCTACCTATCTAGCTATCAGTATGAATAATAAGGGAATAATATAGTAACCCCCAGAGGGAGGGGGGTAAGAATACTTCCTCCGTGTTCCCCTGCGTGTCATAAAAGTCGACTAAATGGGGGGAGCGAGGGGGCTGGGAATTTCCTCCTCTGTATTTAATTCCTACAAAAAGTCAAAGTATTGTCTTTGACTCAGCCACCCTCCTTATAAGGGGGAATATGGCTTTGGCATATGGATGGACTATAGTAATGTTTGTTTGTTTGTTTGTTCCAGTTTTACGTCACGGGCTCCCTTTTCTACCAAGGGCTAGGACGGTTGCCTTCATGCGAAGGACTTGTTTTGGCAGATGTAGTAATATATATCAGTAAATACTTACTATTTGGCACAGTCAATGAGCTGAAACTCGTTCTGACGAGTATATGTTTGCTGGATGCCTCTGTCACGCCATAACTTCTCCACGTGGGTGTAAAATTCCTGTACAAAAACAGAATAATAATAATAATAATAATAATAATAATAACAATAATAATAATAATAATATTAATAATAATAATAATAATAATAGTAATAATACTAATAATAATGATAATAATAACATTATTATTATTATTATTATTATTATTATTATTATTATTATTATTATTATTATTATTATAATTTGTAGTAGTAGTAGTAGTAGTAGTAGTAGAAGAAGTAATGATGATACAGCAAATACTACTACTATTATTACAACTAAATATTATTATTATTATTATTATTATTATTATTATTATTATTATTATTATTATTATTATTATTATTATTATTATTATTATTATTATTATTATTATAAAACAACAATGTAATCCATTATTCTGTGACACCTCCTTATATCAATCTTTTATAATAGCAAAACTCTTTAGCACTGAACTGGTTGCGACCGGATACCAGCTAGTGACATATCGGAAATAACAATAAGTTATCAAATATTGGCTCATTGTTGATATATTCCCATTTGAGCTGCTGAGAGAGCAAGTCTTCCACGATCTGGGTCAAGTGAGCCTTTGGGGGATCATTTTCAGGGACATAGGCGGTTCTTGAACTCTCTAAGAAATAGGTCAGTGCCGTCCTGTACAAGAATGTTGGCTTCTGTACACAGGTACAGCACATGTTCACGTACTCGGAATTGTGCTAAGTTAAGGGTGGGATATATGAATGTTTGATGATGTGAGTGTGTGTGTGTGTGTGTGTGTGTGTGTGTGTGTGTGTGTGTGTGTGTGTGTGTGTTTGTAGTAATTTTTTTCATTGAAATTAATAACCCATAAATTTTATTCTTCATAAGTAAATCGTGAAAAAATTAACCCGGTTTATTAAAGCATATGACAGACTTTAGCTGTTTTGAAATCGAATCGCCTTAGCAGCTCGTAAGGCATCTCTCTGTCAGAACTGCTCGAAGGCGTTGGGTGATGGCGCTGGCCAACAAAGTGAGTTGAGAGAGTATCTTGAAATATGTGAATTCATGAAGACTCTTTAATTTTATAGGCTATGTTTGATAAGTGACAAAATTCTTTTAGGCCTGACTTCAGCGCATTATGTTAATAAGTAATAAACAAATAAAAATAAAAAATATAAGTAAAGTAGTCCCCGTTTGACTTAAATCTTCATGAAACATGTTAACCTGTGAGGCCTTTGCTTCATATTTTTCTCTGGCAGACATGATTTACATTTTCATATATTTAAGTACTGATATACCTATCCCATTTCATTATTAAGTCATTCACTTATATAAATTTACCTTTCTAGCTATTTTTATATTTATAAATACAAAAGCTATAGTCCCTCCATAAGGGGATGGCTAAGTCAAAGCAAAAAAGCATCCTTAACGTAATTTTGAAACGATATTTATTAATCATCTAGCTTTATCTCTATATCTACTATAACTCACCTCTGGGAACGTGAATCCCTCTCTGTTGACAGTTTTGATGTATTCTATGGATTCTTGATTCTCTGGTAATCCCACTTTTATATTCAACCTTTCCATATTCACTATTAGGGTAGTCATGGAGTCCAAAATGTTGTTTCTGATGTCCTCACCTCGTTCTTTCTTTTCTCTGTGAAAAAGAATTGGATATTAGAATACTTTTTGGTACTACTACTACTACTACTACTACTACTACTACTACTACTACTACTACTACTACTACTACTACTACTACTACTACTACTACTACTACTACTACTACTACTACTACTACTACTACTACTACTACTACTACTACTACTAAATTGAAGGAAACCCCCTTCCTTTGCTCGAACAGCATGTCGGTAAGGCTTATCATAATTCAAGATTCTTGGACTATGAAGCAAGATGGACAACCTTTCGAGCACCCACTATCCTTCAATACATTTTTAGTACTATTTTTAAGCATTTACATGCAAGTAAATTTTGTAATTCTGTGTTCCAGAATTACATTCTCAAAGTCTAGATTATATTTTCTACCCTATGCCTCCTGTGGAATCTTGTCCCGTAGAGATAAAGCAGTGCAGACTTAAACAAAGAAAACTACGATAGCATCGTCGTTTAAAAACTCTTGGTTCTTGATTTTTCTCTACCGTGATAAGGTCTAATCCCCGTCCCCGCTTTGTATACAGTGAAGGAGTGAATAATGCTTATTGATTGTTGAAAAGTCGCCCAGAGTTCTGTAGCATTTTTCCTCGTCTCTCTTTTTATGGATAATTTCAAGTACTTATGGATAATAGCTATGCAGACACTAGGTCAAAAATTCTCATATTAGAAAATGATTATTGGTTACTTGTCCAAATCCCTTAGGAACTTATTCAAAGTCTTGACTTCTCAAACTTATTAGCTGTCTTATGAGACATTACTTATCCAGTAAGTGGTTGAAGGACAAGCTCAACTGCTACATCTTTGTAGATCTTCACAACCTTAGCAGTTATAGCCCGAACGCTATCATATAATTTATGCATATGAATCCTCCCCAGAGGCATACCTTAGCATGATCTATATGAAAAGAATCTCCATTTGGTGATTACAGTCTGTGAAGTTGATCCAGCCACTCACTGCTACAACTTTGGAATATATATGC
>JAXCGZ010008316.1:37500-42132 GCA_037179515.1 Halocaridina rubra
GATTGTGATACCAGGAAAGGCAAAAAAAAAAAAAAATAATCTACCCTCATCAAGCCTGGGCACGAAGAAAACATAAAGAGAAACAGAGATGGGGAGTATTGTGACTTGTCAAATGTGAAGATATAATAAGACATATGTAACGAATATCCGAGAATATTCGGTGTTGATGTAGGCATAGGAAGAGAACCGTAACTGAAGGAAAACTTAACATCGAACTGTTCTGGACAGTCTTATTAAAGTCCACAAGACCCTTCAGCTGTAGTATCACAACGGGCGACTGGTGCCATGGGCCAACCTACTTTTTGTGGCCTTCCTATCCATTCCTTCCCAATTATTTGTTCCGCCATTATCTTTTTATTTCTCTCAATATCTAAACTTATTTTCCATTTGACAATTTTTTTAATTTTTTTCTCACTTCCTTGACGTCGATCATATGACTCGAAATGGCTTCGTTCTGTGCCAAAATATTTACTCCTTTCTATTGTTGCAATCCTCAACTGGTTTCGGATTTACGTCACGAACTCCCTTTTCAACTAAGGGCTAGGACGGTTGCCTTCTTGCGAAAGACTTGTTTGGGCAGATGTAATCGTTACCCTGAGTGTATGCCTTTACTAACCTCAGTCCGTGACGGGGCGTGAACCCTCGTCCTGCCGCCTCAGAGTCGCGGACGCTACCATTTTGTCACGGGGACTACTATTGCAATCCTCTTCTGTGGTATCATATTATCCTATGAATGATATAAGTATTCGTAAGCCTCTTTTGCTCGTTGCTATCCACGTGTATTAAATTTAATGTTTTAGTCCGCAGAGCACCAACCTTTTCTTGACTCTTAAATAAGATGAGAAGTTCTTTACAAGTTCATTTCCTAGTTGTGTCTTATCAACTTCTTCTAGATCGTCAAGCGTCAGCATTGCTTGACTTTTTAAGATGAATTTATATTCATTGCAGGCCATATCTTGTGTGCGGACCACGATAGCCGAGTGGTTAGTGTTCTCAACTCGAGAGTTGACAGAATCGCGATCGAGACCACCGTGGGGCGCTAGGAAGGGCATTCAACCTAGACTCCCCTGCCAATCATTCTGTTTCCACCCCCATAATGGGGACTAATATTGACACCTAAAATGTGATTTTTTTTTTTTAGGATGGGATAGGAGAGGAGGGGAAAAAAAAGGGGGGGGATTAAGGATATAAGGGAATTGAAGGGAAAAGCACGAAAATTAAATAAAGTAAGAGAAAAAAAGGGAGGGGCAGACCCTCGTGCTAAGTTTTGATCTGGAATGAATGTGAATTACTTGCTAGGCGTTGTGTGAATCAAGGCACTTCTTCTTGATAACAAAACTTTATGATTCAAAGAATAAAGAAAAATGCTTTTATAATTAGTCTTTTATGTTTTCGTTTCGAATCTTAAAAAAATTATTAATATCTTCTTTCGTCACTCGCTTGGTCTTATGTGAGTTCAAATCGGAACTGGTTTTACGAGCTATAACTCCAGAAAGAATAAAAATATTCATAGATTTATACCTTTGTTTTTGATGAACAGAAATTCTAAAGCACGAATCTAAGCTAGAACTAATTGTACAACATTAACATAAAAAAAGTATGTAGATAGTAACCGAACTTTGTTTGGATTCTGAAACCTAAATGTATAATTTCAAGTATTCGTACCAGACTGTAAATTATTGTGCATTGCTCTCTCTCTCTCTCTCTCTCTCTCTCTCTCTCTCTCTCTCTCTCTCTCTCTCTCTCTTCTCTCTCTCTCTCTCTCTCTCTCTCTCTCTCTCTCTCTTCTCTCTCTCTCTCTCTAACTTCCCTTATCGGGTGTATCAAGGACACATTTCTTGAAGGCAATACGAAACTAATGTGTACGAAAAGATAATACCGATATGAGATTAGAATGGTATTAAAGTCACTCACGACGTTGATAGATCTGTCTCCTAAAGGACTGTATTATTGTCAGAAGCCGGAACTCATGTGTCTGAAGGGCGTTCCAAAGTCTAGCACAGGAATGATAGAACAGACGTTATAAGATAGTTTACTGGAAACATTTACAGCGATTTCCTTACTAGAAGTAACATCTTGATAGTTTTTCTTGTACTCTCTGTTCCATTTTTGATCTGGTTGTCTAAGACTTACTTGCTCTGCGCTCTGGATCTGATCCGCAGAACACCATATTGGTGACGTCTTGAGGGGTCAATTTTGGAGGCGAAATCTTGAAAGTTTGAAAAAAACTGGGCTTCTACTCTGAAGCTTTTGCAAAATGTCGTTTTTGGAATTTGACGTCTTAGCGTTTTTTCTTTCTTTCAGGTTTGATTTTAGTCACTGTTGTAAGGTTTGATAATGGAAGACAAAGTTAAGATTTATTGTAGAAAACTTATTTTCTTTTCTCAGACTTTGAAATATTCATGTTGGGGGATTTAGCGGGGGTGAAAGTAATGTTGAATATATCTTAGCAAAGTTTTTCCTTCAAAAAATATAAAATTATACGAGGTTGTATGTTCTGGTACTGAAGAACTCTCTTGAATGTATTTGAACTTTTCAGTGTTGTGAGTGATGATGCTTGAAAATTTACAGAAACGAAAAGTTTCTATTCAGATATTTTCTAAAATCTTTCTATAGTTTCTAGAGGAAGAGAAAAATCTTGAAAATCTATTTTTTTTTTTATTTAAAAGTCTTTGTTATAGTTTGGACTTATAAACAAAGTATACTTTTGATTTTGCTTAAACTTTCTCCAATTGGGTTCAGTGTATAAAAATATAACTGATAATGATATATATTTAGCACTGTGCACTCTCTAGATATATCTAAAAATTACAAATTTTCCTACTTTATGCTTCATTAAGCTTATATTATGTTCTATTATGATTTTCTAGTCTGTATTTCACGGATGTAACGTTGTTTGACCTTTGGATATTCACAAAAACCCTTTGGCGCCTTTACTAGCTTTGCACTATTCAGTACACGCTGAAGAATCAAACAAACACTTCTTCTTCCAAGATCACCAAGGAACTGAAAGATGTTGCTACTCTACACGAGTCGAAAGAGTTTGAAACTCAAATACGAGCGTCTTGAAGAGGTGTAAAACCTCTCCAACTCTCACGAAACCCCACTTAGGAAGGTCTTAGCAGGGGCACGTAGTTCGAACCCCCTTGCATGTTATCAGTCCCTCCTCTCCCCCTTCTTTCCTAAACCCCCCAACGTTATAAATACCCTTCACTTATGACGAACGTCAAACCCTAATCCAGCCTTCCCCCCCCCTCCCACCCACACACATTCCATCAAAATGTCACAAAAAAATTCAGTTATCTTGATAACACCTGATTTTATAACGAAAAATCAGTTTTTAAGCTTTTTTTCGATTTTATTTTTAGTCATATGCTTAAAACCATAACGGATAAAAAATGATTGTAAAATAAGCAGAATAAGCTTAAAACAGAGTTAGTAAAACAAAGATGTAAATACATATATTCATGTGTGAATAGAGAATGAAGTGACTTATTGAAGAGTGTAAAACTTAACCGTAAATGTTTATGATTTCACACTTTAATTCTCTAAGATTAAGATAAGTTTTATCGGCGTGAAAGGAGCGGTCGATTAACGAAGATAAGACTCTCTTTATATCAATAGTCAAGACATTGTTAACTAGCTGAAAAACTACAATCTTTGCCTGTCCCGGTGTCACACTTAAACAGAAGATACTTAGACTTTACTCCTCTCTCTCTCTCTCTCTCTCTCTCTCTCTCTCTCTCTCTCTCTCTCTCTCTCTCTGCTTAGAAAATCTTAGACTTGACTCTCTCTCTCTCTCTCTCTCTCTCTCTCTCTCTCTCTCTCTCTCTCTCTCTCTCTCTCTCTCTCTCTCTCTCTCTCTCTCTCTCTCTCTCTCTCTCTCTCTCTCTCTGCTTAGAAAAAACTTAGACTTGACTCTCTCTCTCTCTCTCTCTCTCTCTCTCTCTCTCTCTCTCTCTCTCTCTCTCTCTCTCTCTCTCTCTCTCTCTCTATCGTCTTGCCAAGGCGGCCTGTATGCTGGATGGGCATGCTGTGGACGCTGAGCCCTCCCTCCGATGCCTACGTAACATCATCTACTCAGCTGGGTTTGCCATGACGGTCCAGCGCAGGGACACGGAGAGGGCCAACAGTGTGTCCATACAGCACCATGATCACTTCCTTCACAGTCGCTACAAGTATCGCAGACGCGGGTTAATGGTGCGGAAAAACAATGTAGTTAGTGCTCGGCTCAGAATGGGGTATCGGCCTTTATGGCAGGTCTCCCAGACTCTAGATATGCCACAGTACACCTCCTGTACATTATGCGACCGAACTAATGCTAACACTCTTGACCACTATTGTCTTCAGTGCCCCACAGTGAGAGATGTTTTACCACGAGGTCAGAACTTAATACAGATCTGCTCCTTTTTACTTAATGATGACAACCTTGATGTTATTCTTGCTCGTTTTCCTCACTTTGGTGGCCATTAATTATATTGAATTATACATATATTTTCTGTATGTTGCTGTATAATTCTGTTTGTGCATTCTGCGCTTCTCTGAGCTTTACTTTTGCATATAATGTACTCTGTGCTGCCATTCTGTGAGTTGTGTGTTAGTATGCAGCAATGTTTTATCAATATGTACACC
>JAXCGZ010008317.1:0-2500 GCA_037179515.1 Halocaridina rubra
TGCATATGCTGCCCTTGCTATGCCATTTATATGTACTTCTGGAGACAAATCTGCCAGTATGTTTACTCCTAGATCTCTCTCATTTTCTGTCTCTTGAAGTTGTACTCCAGCCACCGAGTAGTCAAGCTTGGGCCTTCTTGCACTTGTACCCATTCTCATTACCTTACCTTTTGAAGTACTGAATTTCATTAGCCACTTTTTTGAACACTCATGCAGATTATTTAGATCCTCCTGAAGTTCTCTACCATTGTTCTCGTTTTTTACTTTCTTCACAATCTTTGCATCATCTGCAAACATATTCATGAATGAATTTACAGACTCTGGTAGGTCATTTACATATACAAGGAACAAAAGTGGCCCTAAAACTGAACCCTGTGGAACACCACTACTAACTCTTCTCCATTCAGACACTGAGTGTCTTACTCTAACCCTCTGTTCCCTTCCTTCTAAGTAAGTTTTTATCCATTCCAAAAAATTTCCACCTATTCTAGCCATTGATTGCAGCTTCCTAATAAGTCTCCCATGTGGAACAGTGTCAAACGCTCTCTGGAAGTCTAGGAATATGCAATCTGCCCAGCCCTCTCTTTCCTGTAAGATTTGGCTTACCTCATCATAAAATTCTAATAAGTTTGTTACTGTTGATCTACCTTCTCTGAAGCCATGTTGCCTCACTGACAAAAAGTTGAAGGATTCCAAGTGAAGAGAGATATGTTTCCTTAGTAGTTTCTCCATAACTTTGCAAACTATGCTGGTCAAGGAAACTGGTCTATAGTTCAGAGCCGTATCCCTCCTTCCCTTTTTGAAGATAGGTATCACATTTGCTTGTTTCCAGCATCTTGGAATCTCCCCCGACTCCAGTGACTCCTTAAATATGATACTTAGTGCCACTGATATTGTGTTTGCGCATTTTTTAAGCACATGAGGGGATATGTCATCAGGACCTGTAGCTTTATGAACATCTAAATCCATCAGCGCTTTGCATACCTCTGTGGCTGTAAGGTTGATGTTCTCTAATACCGGCCCTTGAGCTTCTATCACTGCAATCTGAGGGGGTGGGGTATTTTCTACTGTAAATACTGACTGAAACTCCTTGTTCAGGTCTTTGCAGATCTCTTCATCCGTCTCAGTGATGCTTCCATCCGCTCTCTTTAGCCTTAAAACCTGTTCTTTTACCTTCAGTTTTCCTCTGATAAAGCTGTGGAAAAGCTTGGGATTTTCTTTAGCCTTCCTGGTGATGTCCCTCTCATAGTCTCTCTCTGCCTCTCTCCTTTTACTTAGGTAGTCATTTCTTGCTCTTTTGTAGGTTTGCCAGGCATTTATGTTTTTTCTCCTCCTATACCTTTTCCAGCATTTGTCTCTCCACTCCTTAGCTCTTTTACACCCATTATCGAACCATTTCTCTCTGGCATGAATTACACCTACTTTGGTGACAGGTATGCAGCAATTTACTATCTTCCCATATTTCTCACAAAAGATGTCATACATTTCTTGTTCAGATTTGTTGTAAAATAAGGTTCTCCAGTCAATAACTGCAAAAAGCTCATTCATTTTGATGTAATCTCCTTTCGGATAGTTCCTCCTCATGTCCTCAGTGCCTCTACTCTCAGGAAGAATATCTTCAATGATATACTCCATCAACAACACACAGTGGTCACTCTTTCCAATTGGTGGTTCATACTCAATTTTTTCAATATCCAACACATTATCTGTGAACACTAGATCAAGTAGTGATGGCTCATCCCCACCCCTGGCCCTTGTTGGTTCCACTACATGTTGGTGTAGGAAATTCCCTTGTACGCAATCTAGGAATCTTGCCCCGAATGAGTCCTCACCACTGTGTGGGTCAAGATTTATCCAATCTATCTCTTTATGATTAAAGTCTTCCATAATCAAAATCCTACTTTTTTTCCCCGTGCCATGTTAACAACTGAGTTTATGACTTCAATAGTACCTATATGACTTTCCTCATAAACTTCAAGCCTATTTTGGTTCCTTGGTGTGTGTGTGTGTGTGTGTGTGTGTGTGTGTGTGTGTGTGTGTGTGTGTGTGTGTGTGTGTGTGTGTGTGTGTGTGTGTGTGTGTGTGTGTGTGTGTGTGTGACGGTTTTTAAATTCCATCATGGTTATGACAGAGTGGAGAGGGATCGATATTTTGATGTCTGTGAAAACTTTTTCTCCCCTAATCCATGGCTTGACCGTACCCGCTCCATGGCTATTGAGGCCAGGGACTGGTCAAACCGGCCTTACAAAGCCTTTCCTTCTGATTTAACTCGCTTTGCTTTTATTGTATATAGGAATTGCTGTACTGCTCAGATTCGAAGGTCTAAGACTTCCTGTATAAGAGGGAAAGTTGATGACCTTAACTTCTCTCCCACTGAAAAATGTTTCAGGTCCTTAGTCAAATACCTCTCCAAAAACTTCTGTAACTCAAGCTTTCCCCTTCTCATTCGTTCTGATGGTTCTATAGCTTGTTCTCCCACTGACAAAGCCACTCTCTTTGG
>JAXCGZ010008317.1:7500-10000 GCA_037179515.1 Halocaridina rubra
TACAACTACAGAAGGTGTAGATGAAGTAACTACTACTATATCCACTGATGAATCATCATCCACAGAACTTGAAGATGAGCCTACTACAACTATACTGGTAGAAGAATCAACTACCACAGAAGCTGAGAATGAACTAACTACCACCATGCCTTCAGATACATCAACAACCAGAGAAGCTGAAGATGAACCAAGTACCACTGAACCTTCAGATGAGTCTACGACCACAGAAGCTGAAGATGAACCAAGTACCACTGAACCTTCAGATGACTCTACGACCACGGAAGCTGAAGATGAACCAACAACAAGTGTTCCTGCTGATGAATCAACAACCACAGAAGCTGTAGATGAAACAACTACAACTGAACCTTCAGATGTGTCAACAACTACAGAAGCTGAAGATGAACCAACTACCACTGTCCTTTCAGTTGAATCCACAACTACTGAAGCTGAATATGAACCAACTACCTCTGCACCAGCAGATGAATCAACAACCACAGAATCTGAAGATGAACCATCTACCACTGTACCCGCAGATGAATCAACAACTACAGAAGCTGAGGATGATATGACTACCACTGCATCAGAAGATGAATCAACTACCACAGATGCTGGAGATGAACCAACCACTACTGTACCTGCAGATGAAGCAACAACTACAGAAGCTGTAGATGAACCAACTACTACTGTATCTGCAGATGAATCAACAACCACAGAACATGAAGATGAGCCTACTACAACTATACTGGTAGAAGAATCAACCACCACAGAAGCTGAGGATGAACTAACTACTACCATGCCTGCAGATGCATCAACAACCAGCGAAGCTGAAGATGAACCAAGTACCACTGAACCTTCAGATGAGTCTACAACCACGGAAGCTGAAGAGGAACCAACAACAAGTGTTCCTGCTGATGAATCAACAACCACAGAAGCTGTAGATGAAACAACTACAACTGAACCTTCAGATGTGTCAACAACTACAGAAGCTGAAGAAGAACCAACAACAACTGTCCTTTCAGCTGAATCAACAACTACAGAAGCTGAATATGAACCAACTACCTCTGCACCAGCAGATGAATCAACAACCACAGAATCTGAAACTGAAGCAACTACCACTGTACCCGCAGATGAATCAACAACTACAGAAGCTGAGGATGATATGACTACCACTGCACCAGAAGATGAATCAACTACCACAGAAGCTGAAGATGAACCATCTACCACTGTACCCGCAGATGAATCAACAACTACAGAAGCTGAGGATGATATGACTACCACTGCATCAGAAGATGAATCAACTACCACAGATGCTGGAGATGAACCAACCACTACTGTACCTGCAGATGAAGCAACAACTACAGAAGCTGTAGATGAACCAACTACTACTGTATCTGCAGATGAATCAACAACCACAGAACATGAAGATGAGCCTACTACAACTATACTGGTAGAAGAATCAACCACCACAGAAGCTGAGGATGAACTAACTACTACCATGCCTGCAGATGCATCAACAACCAGCGAAGCTGAAGATGAACCTAGTACCACTGAACTTTCAGATGAGTCTACAACCACGGAAGCTGAAGAGGAACCAACAACAAGTGTTCCTGCTGATGAATCAACAACCACAGAAGCTGTAGATGAAACAACTACAACTGAACCTTCAGATGTGTCAACAACTACAGAAGCTGAAGATGAACCAACAACAACTGTCCTTTCAGCTGAATCAACAACTACAGAAGCTGAATATGAACCAACTACCTCTGCACCAGCAGATGAATCAACAACCACAGAATCTGAAACTGAAGCAACTACCACTGTACCCGCAGATGAATCAACAACTACAGAAGCTGAGGATGATATGACTACCACTGCACCAGAAGATGAATCAACTACCACAGAAGCTGAAGATGAACCAACTACTACTGTACCTGCAGATGAATCAACAACTACAAAATTTGAGGATGATATGACTACCACTGTATCAGAAGATGAATCAACTACCACAGAAGCTGGAGATGAACCAACTACTACTGTACCTGCAGGTGAAGCAACAACTACAGAAGCTGTAGATGAACCAACTACTACTGTATCTGCAGATGAATCAACAACCACAGAACATGAAGATGAGCCTACTACAACTATACTGGTAGAAGAATCAACCACCACAGAAGCTGAGGATGAACTAACTACTACCATGCCTGCAGATGCATCAACAACCAGCGAAGCTGAAGATGAACCAAGTACCACTGAACCTTCAGATGAGTCTACAACCACGGAAGCTGAAGAGGAACCAACAACAAGTGTTCCTGCTGATGAATCAACAACCACAGAAGCTGTAGATGAAACAACTACAACTGAACCTTCAGATGTGTCAACAACTACAGAAGCTGAAGATGAACCAACAACAACTGTCCTTTCAGCTGAATCAACAACTACAGAAGCTGAATATGAACCAACTACCTCTGCACCAGCAGATGAATCAACAACCACAGAATCT
>JAXCGZ010008317.1:20000-27500 GCA_037179515.1 Halocaridina rubra
TTAAATACTCCATTAAACAACGGTGGCATAATAAGAATAAAGACCCAATACCATTCACAGAAAGTTCAAATAAACAATATACTCCACAGAGAGAACTAATAATGAAATATAAGGTTGTATTATACAGGTATAATGAGCTACACGAAAGAATAAAGATTTACGTAATGTATAACGAGAAAAAATGTAAAAAGTGCTGATCCTGAAAAAAAAAGTTGAATTACACATCTACTTACAAAACAAATAAGACAAGACATCTACTTATCAGAAACAGGGTCACGTCTCCTGGGAAACTTCTCCAGGAAGATCACGATGCTTACCATTGGACATGCTCTGATAATGACTACTCTCTTCAGTCTTCCTATATTGGAATGTCAACAATGAAAATGACCAGAATTCTGGCCTGTCATGGGCAAGAAGATGATCCTCATCAAACTATGTTAACAAAACACCAGACCTTCTATACACGAAATATGTTGGGATAAAATATAGAAATACTACACCAAAGAAAGCTACTACGACACCTGCAAATTCTGAGAGCTCTATATATAAACAAATGAGCTCCTTTCATGAATATGCAGGTGTCGGACTCTATAACATTGCCTGCTTTGAAAGTTCTAGACGGTGAGTAAAAGTGGTGATGCTTGAGGTCTTCAGAAGAGAATTTCGATGTCTTCACAGTAATGAATATAAGCATATTCTGGTGAATATACGGTTAAGGTGGTATTTAGAAGTCATGCATAAACTCCATCCACTACAATGAAAGAGAACTATATATTACGACTGGACTCCAGTCCTCTTCAGGTACCTGAAGAGGACTGGAGTCTAGTCGTAATATATAGTACATCTTCGCTTCTTTTTGTGTTTTATTTATGGGCCATTTCTTCTTTTTTTTGCTTCATATTGTGCTGTGATTTAGCATTTTATTTTGCATATATATATATATATATATATATATATATATATATATATATATATATATATATATATATATATATATATATATATGTATATATATATATATATATATATATATATATATATATATATATATATATATATATATATATATATATATATATATATATATATATATATATATATATATATATATATATATATATATATATATATATATATATATATATATATATATATGTATATATATATATATATATATATATATATATATATATATATATATATATATATATATATATATGTATATATATATATATATATATATATATATATATATATATATATATATATATATATATATATATATATATATATATATATATATATATATATGCATATATATACATGCATATATATATATATATATATATATATATATATATATATATATATATATATATATATATATATATATATATATATATATATATATATATATATATATATATATATATATATATATATATATATATATATATATATATATATATATATATATATATATATATATATATATATATATATATATATATATATATATATATATATATATATATATATATATATATATATATATATATATACATGCATATATATATATATATATATATATATATATATATATATATATATATATATATATATATATATATATATATATATATATATATATATATATATATATATATATATATATATATATATATATATATATATATATATATATATATATATATATATATATATATATATATATATATATATATATATATATATATATATATATATATATATATATATATATATATATATATATATATATATATATATATATATATATATATATATATATATATATATATATATATATATATATATATATATATATATATATATATATATATATATATATATATATATATATATATATATATATATATATATATATATATATATATATATATATATATATATATATATATATATATATATATATATATATATATATATATATATATATATATATATATATATATATATATATATATATATATATATATATATATATATATATATGAGTAAGGACAGATCGTTAGCATACAGCACTAAATGGTAAGGAAGCCCATCAGTAATATAACACATAGAAAAAATAACGCTATATTTCGGATCCTAAGTGGACCCCTTCTCAAGCACAAAAGAGTGTAAAATAACAATGACAGAGGGAGTAAAAACAAAATGGACCCAGGAGGCCTGAGGGGATTGAAAATTAAAGAAATAATACCCTCAATCAAAGAAAATCGACAAAATCATTAATAAGTCATTAGCAAAAGAATATGGTAATCTCTAATCATGATTATAGATAGGTAACTACATAACTCTTTAATATAAAAAAGCAAAGGACCAATGAGCTCAAAATTACACAAACCAAACAGAAGAAATGACAAGAATAGTTAAAAAAATAGAAATAAAAATTATAATGATAATGATAATGATAATAATAATAATAGTAATAATAATAATAATAATAATAATAATAATAATAATAATAATAATAATAATAATAATAATAATAATAATAATATATGAATATAAATATGCACATAAATATGCATACGTATACAAACACATGCATACACTTACCCTTATACATGTACATACACAAGCATATACATATATAATTGAAAATATTTATGCATACACAAACACAAGCACATACATATACATATGCATATAACTATATATACATGCACACATATTCAGACACACAAGTGTATATAAGGATGAAAAAGTGTGTAAGAAAATGAACAAAATTGAAAAATATAAATAAATGGAAGTATTGGGAAGGATGAGACTAATGCTAGTAATAATACACATAACAAAAGTAATAATCCTAAAAATTAGCATGGAACCAGAAATGCATACAATAGTAACAGCAATAATAACCAAAACAATACTAATGCTAGTAATAATAATGTAAATAATAATAAAAAGCAACAGTAACAAAAAGAATAAAATAATAATGATAATAGTAAAGTAATAATAATAAAAAATGCACAGTGAAAAACTACAATATGTTTGGGGGTTTATTTTGCGGAATGACTTCGTTGAGGCTGTGATTCAGAAGAGTTTTATCAATTATGTCAGGGGTCCATTGTCCCCTAGATAAACTGAGATTGTTCTTCATTTCAATGAGGGAAGATTCCACAAATTTTCATTTGAACTGACAAGTGCTTTTGAATAACATAGTGGCACCACTCCAATCAATACTATGATTTTGTTCGTTGATATGTGTAATAAGTGCCGAAATTTCTTGATTATATCTCACTGCCCTCTTGTGTTCAGAGACTCTTTGGTCTAGAGAACGACCTGTCTGTCCTATGCACACTTTACTGTAATCATTACAGTTGATTTGATATACTCCCGCATTAACTTCTTTATTGTTTTGGCTGACGTTAACTAATTCCTTTCTTAGAGTGATGGGATAGTTAAAAGTGAAAGGAGACTGTTTGCCTAAAGCATCATTTATGACGCCTAGCTCTTGGTGAAAAGGAAGAAGGATTTTGTTGAAATTATTCTCTTTAGGGGTCCTGGGTGAATTGTAAAAACCCTGTTTAGCTTTCTGCAGAGCTTTGTCTAGGAAAGAGGGAGGATAACAGAGTTGTATCAAGCTGTGAATAAACGGTTTGAATTTCATATTCTAAATAATTAGAGCTGCAAATCCGGAGAGCTCTGAGAAATAGATTAGAAGCTATACCTAATTTTACTTTGTCTTCATGATAACTATAAAAGTGCACATAAGACGCCGTGTGGGTGGCTTTTCTATAGACTTTAAAATGATAACCCAACGACTGTCTAACAATGAGGACATCAAGGAAAGACATTTGGTCATACTTTTCCCATTCTACTTTAAATTTAATAGATGGAAGTAATCTATTTAGTTGTATCAAAAATTCATTAAAGGTACCCCAGGCATCATCCCAAAAACTAAAAATGTCATCAACATAGCGTAGCCATATCATGGGAACATTTATTTACCGGAATCTCAGAATGAAATCCTCTGAATGCCTAAGATGAAATTGGGAAAATTTTCCTAGATATGGGAATAATAAACTGGCTAGCCACTTGGCAAGTTTTGTAGTGAAAGAGTCGCGACAGGAAACAATAGGAGGAGGAGGAATATTTTCCTCATGTGTTTTGGGTAAGCCATAAATATACGGGAGCTGAGGATGAATAACTTTAAATTTCTCAAGGAGTTCTCTGACACATTTTAACTGGACTATGTCCCGAACATTTTTATTGAAAGTGGCTGCAACATTTACTAAGGGATTTTTAGAAAGTTTCTCATAAGTATTGGAGTCATTAAGGAGTTGTATTGCTTCATATACATAAATATCTTTATCCAAAAGTACGAGTTTTCCCCCCTTATCAGATTTTATGATGATGTCATCCTTTTGTTTTAGCGAATTGATAGCCAGGAGAAACTTTTTAGGTGAGCCTTTACTGTCGACTTTATCAAGTAAATTAAGAATGACCCCCATTAGACACATGCTATCCCTATCAAAATTATTATTATTAGCACAATACGTGTCAAAATCGACTATATAATCAAGAACATTATTTTCCCCTGGTTTTGATGCAAAATTTAATTCTAGTCCTAATACTGCTAATTCGTTTCTGCTGAGCCTATGGTGGGTTAAGTTAAGAACATTGTCGGTTTAGGACAATATATATATATATATATATATATATATATATATATATATATATATATATATATATATATATATATAATATATGCATATAGTAATAATAATAATAATAATAATAATAATAATAATAATAATAATAATAATAATAATAATAATAATAATAATAATAATAATAATAATAATAATAATAATAATAATAATAATAATAACAATAATAATAATAGTGAACATAATAATAATAATAATAAACATAATAACGATAATAATTATAGTAGAAATAATACTAGCAACAATTCAATAATAAGGGCAACAATAATGATAAGATTATCATAAACAATAATAAGAATAAAAACAATAATACTAAGAATGATATAAAAAAATACTAACAATAATGGCCTTTCAAAAATGATAATATAATAGTAATTATGAAATGAGACTAATAATGGTACAATAATAGTAATAATGAAAGAAAAAATTAATAATAAAAAGTAAGTAAATATGAATCAAATGTAAATACACAAGAATATCATGTGTTATTTCCATTTTTTTTTTCAAACTTAAATGTAGCATACTTCTTACCAGAATAGAAGCATTCTTCCTGTCATTATGGTGACTGCAATCAGCATAATCCTTGAACAAGGCACTGGTAGACTGACCTTTTCGAAAGTTATATTTATGTTGATTGATACGAAATTCTAATGATTTGCAAGTCTGGCCAACGTAATACTTATCACAAAAATTACATGGAATCTTATATATATAATACTAGAAGTGAAAACAGGACTATTTTTAATCAACATATTGCAAAAAGTATTTTCACATTTGAAAACTAAACAGACATTTAATGTTCTCAAAATCTCGACTAAGGTTTGACATCCCAGGAAATGGGAAATACTTAGGGTATTATTAAAATTCGAAACAACATTACCATCGGGGAGGGATGGTCTATGAAATATGCGTTTTGCAGTACTGAAACATATATTTAAGAGCCAACTGGGATAACAAAGATTTTTTTCCAATATCGAAGATTTTTTCACTCTCGGCATATAAAAATCCCGGGCTTACAATACGTAAAGTTCGGAGAAAAATTGAAAAATAAAATGCACATACGATAGATTATTTGTGGGCTTTCTAAAAATATGAAACCGCTAAGAATGGCAAGCTATTATTATTTGCTTTTTCTAACATGAGTTTAATAGAGGGAACAAAATTAATCAACTTAGTCAAAAACTGATGAGCATTAATATCGGTGCGGGAAAAACATGGAATATCATCAACATTACAACGCCAATGAAAATTAGTATTCAAGGGACAATAAGTCTGAAGGCACTGTCTTTCAAATAATTCCATATAAAGATTAGAAAGAGGAAGAGATAAGGGATTTCCCATAACCATACCGAAAGTTTTATTGATAATATTTATCGCCAATAACAAGTTTGCAATCTACAACACAATAGTGAATGAGTTGTAAAATAACATTATTAGGTAATTGAATAGAATGATTATCTAGTTGACAACTAAAGTAATCTTATAAGTTATCTATGGGTACTTGGGTAAAGAGGGAATAAGCATCATAAATGTTCATACATATATCTTGAGTGATAAGAGGTTTCTTAAGTTTTTCAATCAGGTCATAGGAATTGAATATAGGAGAAGAATGATATTTTTCGAGCAAAGGGGACACTTAACGAACTAAAAACTTATTTAATTTATAAGATATAGAGATAATAGAACTAATAATTGGGTGCATAGGTAATCCAGGCTTGTGACTTTTTACTAATCCATAAAAATATATGAGTCTAGGGGGATGAACATATATATGGTCAATTAAAAACTTGTGATTTATATTTTTTTTAAATTACTGTTGAAGTGTTTTATTGGATTACCTTACTTGTGAACTAGTTAATCATTCTATGTAATTACCTAATAATGTTATTTTACAACCCATTCACCATTGTGTTGTAGATTGCAAACTTGTTATTGGCGATAAATATTATCAATAAAACTTTCGGTATGGTTATGGGAAATCCCTTATCTCCTCTTCATTCTAATCTTTATATAGAATTATTTGAAAGACAGTACCTTCAGACTTATTGTCCCTAGAATACTAATTTTCATTGGTGTTGTAATGTTGATGATATGCCATGTTTTTCCAGCACCGATATTAATGCTCATCAGTTTTTAATTGCTTAATTTGCTCCCTCTATTAAATTCATGTTAGAGAAAGCATATAATAATAGCTCGCCATTCTTAGATATTTTGTTGCAAAGACAACCTTTTTCATTGAGGTTTGCTATATTTAGAAAGCCCACAAAATAATATATCTTATGTGCATTTTATTCTGGTCATGATCTTAAAATAAAGAAAATAATCTTTTATTCAATGTTTCTCCGAACTTACGTATTGGAAACCCGGAATTTCTTAATGCCAAGATTGATAAAATCTTTTATATTGGAAAAAAATCTTTGTTATCCCAGTTGGTTCTTAAATATATGTTTCAGTGCTGCAAAACGCATATATCATAGACCATCCCTCCCCGATAGTAATGTTTTTTTTTTTTTTACATTTCAATAATACCCTAATTATACCCTATTTCCAGGGATGTCAAAGCTTAGTCAAGTTTTGGAGAATACTAAATGTCCGTTTAGTTTTCAAATATGAAAATATTTTTTGCAAAATGTTGAGTAAAATAATCTTGTTTTCACTTCTAATAGTATATATAAGATTCCATGTAAAGATTGCGATAAGTATTATGTTGGCCAGACTAGCAACTTACTAGAATTTCGTGTCATATAACTTTCGAAACTGTCAG
>JAXCGZ010008317.1:40000-42082 GCA_037179515.1 Halocaridina rubra
GTTGTACTCCAGCCACCGAGTAGTCAAGCTTGGGCCTTCTTGCACTTGTACCCATTCTCATTACCTTACATTTTGAAGTATTGAATTTCATTAGCCACTTTTCTCACCACTCATGCAGATTATTTAGATCCTCCTGAAGTTCTCTACCATTGTTCTCGTTTTTTACTTTCTTCACAATCTTTGCATCATCTGCAAACATATTCATGAATGAATTTACAGACTCTGGTAGGTCATTTACATATACAAGGAACAAAAGTGGCCCTAAAACTGAACCCTGTGGAACTCCACTACTAACTCTTCTCCATTCAGACACTGAGTGTCTTACTCTAACCCTCTGTTCCCTTCCTTCTAAGTAAGTTTTTATCCATTCCAAAACATTTCCACCTATTCTAGCCATTGATTGCAGCTTCCTAATAAGTCTCCCATGTGGAACAGTGTCAAACGCTTTCTGGAAGTCTAGGAATATGCAATCTGCCCAGCCCTCTCTTTCCTGTAAGATTTGGCTTACCTCATCATAAAATTCTAATAAGTTTGTTACTGTTGATCTACCTTCTCTGAAGCCATGTTGCCTCACTGACAAAAAGTTGAAGGATTCCAAGTGAAGAGAGATATGTTTCCTTAGTAGTTTCTCCATAACTTTGCAAACTATGCTGGTCAAGGAAACTGGTCTATAGTTCAGAGCCGTATCCCTCCTTCCCTTTTTGAAGATAGGTATCACATTTGCTTGTTTCCAGCATCTTGGAATCTCCCCCGACTCCAGTGACTCCTTAAATATGATACTTAGTGCCACTGATATTGTGTTTGCGCATTTTTTAAGCACATGAGGGGATATGTCATCAGGACCTGTAGCTTTATGAACATCTAAATCCATCAGCGCTTTGCATACCTCTGTGGCTGTAAGGTTGATGTTCTCTAATACCGGCCCTTGAGCTTCTATCACTGCAATCTGAGGGGGTGGGGTATTTTCTACTGTAAATACTGACTGAAACTCCTTGTTCATTTCTTTGCAGATCTCTTCATCCGTCTCAGTGATGCTTCCATCCGCTCTCTTTAGCCTTAAAACCTGTTCTTTTACCTTCAGTTTTCCTCTGATAAAGCTGTGGAAAAGCTTGGGATTTTCTTTAGCCTTCCTGGTGATGTCCCTCTCATAGTCTCTCTCTGCCTCTCTCCTTTTACTTAGGTAGTCATTTCTTGCTCTTTTGTAGGTTTGCCAGGCATTTATGTTTTTTCTCCTCCTATACCTTTTCCAGCATTTGTCTCTCCACTCCTTAGCTCTTTTACACCCATTATCGAACCATTTCTCTCTGGCATGAATTACACCTACTTTGGTGACAGGTATGCAGCAATCTACTATCTTCCCATATTTCTCACAAAAGATGTCATACATTTCTTGTACAGATTTGTTGTAAAATAAGGTTCTCCAGTCAATAACTGCAAAAAGCTCATTCATTTTGATGTAATCTCCTTTCGGATAGTTCCTCCTCATGTCCTCAGTGCCTCTACTCTCAGGAAGAATATCTTCAATGATATACTCCATCAACAACACACAGTGGTCACTCTTTCCAATTGGTGGTTCATACTCAATTTTTTCAATATCCAACACATTATCTGTGAACACTAGATCAAGTAGTGATGGCTCATCCCCACCCCTGGCCCTTGTTGGTTCCATTACATGTTGGTGTAGGAAATTCCCTTGTACGCAATCTAGGAATCTTGCCCCGAATTAGTCCTCACCACTGTGTGGGTCAAGATTTATCCTATCTATCTCTTTATGATTAAAGTCTCCCATAATCAAAATCCTACATTTTTTTTCCCGTGCCATGTTAACAACTGAGTTTATGACTTCAATAGTACCTATATGACTTTCCTCATAAACTTCAAGCCTATTTTGGTTCCTTGGTGGGTTGTATACAACAGTTATTATAATGCTCTCTGACCCAGTATTTATGCGAGCAACAAGAAATTCCTTGAACTCACTTTCTATAGCCAAGTTTATTTCTTCAACTTGAATCCTTTCACTTATGAGCAGTGCTATCCCTCCACCAGTCCTCTCAGATCTTTCAACCCTTAGTATTCTGAAGC
>JAXCGZ010008318.1:0-27500 GCA_037179515.1 Halocaridina rubra
TTTTACTGATTCCAAAGAACAATATTACACTCATAGGGTGACGAAATGTGCCCTAACGTCCCACAGTAAGCTCGATCGCGGGTCTGTCACTCCCTGAGTCGAGTGCTCTAACCACTGCGCTACCACGGGTACTTATTTTGTTGTACAGTAGTACTATATAGATTATGTATTAAATTTCGCTTGTGTTGCTATAGAACTACTATATTTGGATTTTTTTTTTTAGCTTCTTGTGACAAAATCTATCAGGAAAATAATAATAATAATAAAAAGTACAATTTGTTACATTAATTTATAATGTAAAATGCGTATATTGTTGATGAAAAACAAAATTATATTGAGAAACGTTTGCGGAAGGCTTACCCAAAGCGCTGTTAGTAGAACTTCGGTCGCTGTCAGCATTCATTCTTTATAAACATCAGCATTGAGCAAAATAAACAAGATGGCGACATTAGCGTTTAGATTTTAGTGTGTTATAGGTGCTTATATTACCCCCATTATGATGCATATATGGTGAGAAATATACCTTAGTGTTTGTTCAGTGACTTATAGTTATTATGACGTTTATTTTAGTAGTTTATGGTGTAAGGTGCGTTATTGATTTGGTTCGTCGTATTAACTTTTTAAGAGGCAAGTGTGTTAAGTCGAAAATTTCTTGTCCATTTCGGAAAAACGCCAGAGTATTTCCATAGTTGTAAGCTTGAAATCATAAATACCCTTTATGGTAATTTGGTAAATGTTTACAGTCACACCCCAAGGTAGGAAAAATATATTGTTCGGTTTGAGGTAGATTACCCCAGTGTGTAGACATGTTAATAGTATTCTGTATGGTAGGTACGATAGTTTTCGGTTGATTATGATGGCGCTGGAGATTCCCGATGGAGGCTGGTGTTGTGGTTGTTGTAGGTTGGTTGCATGTGGCGGCGGTGACTACTAACGTGCTAGATCATTGAGCTACTGGATGTATTGGATCTGAATAAATATAGCTTGTGCCTTCACCTTACAACATTCATACACACACATACACACTGGGGCAGCTGTGCTATGTGCATGTTATTCGTCCTCAATAGCATTGAATTATAATACCGACGGTTCCCAGGAGTAAGTGCTGTGTAAGAAATACTTTTATGAACCTAGTAATAGACTTCTGATTTGTAGGATGTGTTATTACCGTTCTGCGCATGGTGTCCCAAGTGAGAACTGAAGGAATTTGCTGGTGCTGGTTCCGTGAGGTAAAGCTTAGGCTAGGTTAGGCTTAAGGCCTAGAGTGGAAAGACTAGGCCTTGTGATTAGGCTTAGGTTATTGATAATTGTGTATTGTATAAGTTAGGCTAGGACTTTTTTTTTTCATGACACAGTAGAAGCCTCCCCAGCAATTAAATTTTGTTGACCCGAGTTGGGATAGGTTTATAACCCAATATGAAACCTTCTGACTGTTGACGGAATTGAATAGTAAACCTGGAGAATTTCAGGTTTCTAGCCTTATATATTGTATGGGCCTAGAGTCGGAGGAGGTTATGTAAACAATTAATTTGTCGACAGAGGAGGCCACAGATTACAAAATGGTAATAGAGAAATTTAAGAATTATTTTTTACCACGGAAGAATGTGTTAAGGTTTCATCGGGTGTTTTATTGGAGCACACAGCAACCACATGAGGATACTGAAGCCTACCTTCGTGTTTTATATTCAGTGTCAGAGTATTGTAATTTTACTTATAGAAAGGAAAGAATTCGGGATCACTTTGTTGCTGTAATCCTGAATGAGGATCTAGCGGAGAAGATAGAGCTATTGTGTTATTTAAAAGATGGGGTCTTGACTTTAGATGACATTGTCGAGTTTGCTTGGACGTACTGTATAATGATGTTCATGAGGGTAGGAAACGAGAAAGAGCAAAGTAAGAGCGTTGATGAGGTGAAATTCTTAATAGATAAGAAGGAAGCAACTAGGACCATAGAAAATAAGATTAAATTTTGTGGGTGGGCCCATTTACCTCGTAAATGCCCGGCATATGGGAAGACATGTAATAAATGCCATAGGCGGAATCATTTTGCAGTAATGTGTAAAGGGACTGATAGTAAGGTGGATGCAGTGGATAAGAGTTATCAATCAGATTCCACTTCTGAAGGAGAAGAGCTAGAGTGTGCTCAAGAATTTTTGGGAGAATTGGCTGGGGATGTGGTGTAAGGGTCAGACCCGCTAAGAGTCACACTAAGGTTGGGGGGCCAGGCAGTGGACTTTAGGGTGGATAAGGGTGCTGATGTAACCATTATAAATCATAGCACCTATCAGAGAGTGTGAGCCATTTTGGGACTTGAAAGTTTTGAATCGTTCTCTCCTGCAGGTCAAGTGGACGTTATAGGGGTGTTTTGTACCCTAGTAGAGTATAAGGGTAAGAAGTTGTATGACAAATTGTACATGTCAAGCCCAAAGAGCAAATCAGACAATTTGCTTTGTAGGAGTGCAGCATTGGAGTTGCACATCATAGTTTTTATGGGCAGTATCGAGGTGGAAAAATAACTTTTTGGCTTTGGAAGGTGGAAGACCGAGCCAGTGAGTTTATGTTTAAGACAGGAGGCCATCCCATTCAGAATAATTTGTGCTAGGTCAGTGGCTATACCATTGGTATCAGCTGTTAAAGAGAATCCAAGCATCTTGAGAAGTCTGACATCATTGAGAAGGTAACCCACCCTACAGTATGGGTCAGTCCCATGGTACCAGTGGGGAAACCTAAAGCAGTGCCTTTGGAGGTTAGATTGTGTGTGGACTACAGACAGATTAATAAGCATTTGAAGAGAGAGATTTTTGAAACTCCCACACTTGATGATGTTGCTAGCAAATTCAGAGGAGCTGCTTATTTTTCTAAATTAGATGCGAATTCAGGATTTTACCAGATACCGTTAGATGAGGCATCCAGAGATTTCACTACATTTATGACCCCCATGGGTAGGTACAGATTTAAGAGGTTACCGATGGGTATTTGTGTCACCCCAGAGATATTCCAGCAGAAAATTACAGAATTGTTAGACGGGTTACCGGGAGTGGAATACTTTTTGGATGAATAGTGGTATTTGGAGATTCAGAAGAGGAGCATGATAAAAATCTAAGAAATGTTCTAGATGCGACTAAGAGGTCAGGATTGAAACTGAATGAAGAGAAGTGTCTGTTTAAGCAAAAACAAATGGAATTTCTTGGGCACAAGTCATTACTCTCTCCATCTCTGTTCCTCTTTACTTTATGTATTCTTCTTGCCCAGGCCCGATGAGGGCCTTTTTTTTTTTTTTTTTTTTTTCCCCCTGGTGTCACAATCATTAAAAAAAAAAAAAACATCATTAGTGCAGAAAAAGTCAGAATAAATCCAGAGAAGGTAAAGGCAATTTTAAACATGGATAGACCTTCAGATGTACAAGAGTTAAGAAGACTATTGGGTATGGTAAATTTTTTGGCTAGCTTCCTGCCAAGGTTACAAGATGTCATTCAACCACTTACCGTCCTGTTGTCTACAAAGAATGCTTGGGTTTGGGAACAAGACTAAGAGAAGGGATTTCAGGCCTTGAAGAAAATTTTGACTTCGGCTCCTGTTCTATGCTATTTTGATTCCAGTAAACCTACCAAGGTTTCTGCAGATGCTAGTTCATACGGATTAGGAGGAGTGTTATGCAGAGATATAGTAATGCATGAAGGCCTGTAGCATTTTGTTCAAGATTACTATTCAGTACAGACCAGAAATGGGCACAAATTGAGAAAGAGTGCATCGCAACCACTTGGGCGTGTGAAAGGTTTCAACAGTTTCTGATAGGAGTCTCTTTTACTTTGGAGACTGACCATAAACCATTGATACCACTATTAAATTCCAAGGAGTTTCATTTGGCACCAGTTATATGCCAACAGATGCTATTGAAATTGGCAAGATTTTCTTTGGTGGCTGTGTATACGCCAGGAAAATTCATGTCAGTGGCGTATGCCTTGTCACAGGCTCCGGGTGAGAATAGTGATCAGATGGAAATTTCATTGGAAGCAGAAGTGGAAGGTTTTGTAGGTGGCATAGTAGGATATTTGCCAGTGACCAGCAACCAGTTACGGAGGATAAAGGAAGAACAAGCCAAGGACAAGTATTTACGTTTAGTAATCAGCTTTGTATTAGAGGGTTGGCTGGAGTCTGCCGATAATGATGCAGGTTTGTGTAAATACTGGGCGGTCAGGAATTATCTCAGTGTGGTTGAGAGAGTTTCATTGCTGTATAATGATAGGATAATCATTCCAGAATCTCTGCATAAGGAAATGTTGCAGAGGATTCACTCAGAGGGACATTTATGTCTGAATAAATGTAGGAAAAGAGCTCAGGACTCAGTATGGTGGCCTAATCTGGGTCCAGATTTGAAATAGTGGATTGATAATTGCTCATTTTGTCTACAGAATAGTTGGCAACAAAGGGCAGAACCTCACAGGCCAACGGTGTTGCCCGAAAGGCCCTGGTTGAAAATAGGAGCCGATCTTTGTTCTTACAGAGGGAAGGAGTATTTCATAGTAGTAGACTATTACAGTAGATGGATTGAGATAGTATATTTAAATGAATCTACATTATCATATGTTATAGGGAAGCTTAAAAATATATTCGCCAAGTTTGGTATCCCGGAGGTGGTGGTGTCGGACAATGGGCTGCAGTTTAGGTCCACAGCTTTCCACCCGAGAGGGCAGTGCAGACTGCCAAGAGATTATTATCCCAAGATGATGTGTTTTTGGCATTGATGACATACAGGACTTCTCCACTGGATACTACAGGATGTTCTCCAGCTCAATTGTTGATGGGTAGGCAGATTAGGACAAAGTTACCTATGATCAAGTCCAAGTTGATTCCCCGATGGCCAGATGTGCTGATAGTGAAGCGAGAATGAAGGCTGCATCGGCCCATAGTTATGACGGACATCATGGAGCCAGAGCATTGCCTCTAGTAGGAGTGGAATCACAAATTCTCCTGAAATCTGATGGAGTAAATAAATGGGTAAGAAATTCCACTAAGGTAGGGTCACAAGTTGTGAATAGATCTTACATGGTACAAAACAGAAGGCACATCAAATCTTTACTTATGGGTTTTGATACTAGCTCTGACAGGTATACTAGACTTGCCACACCTGTGGGAATGTCAGAGCAATCATCACTTCCTACACCTGCCCAGGAGAGTGATACCTTAGTCATGGAGGAAGGGACAAGGTAGGAGAGGGAGAATAATGTGGAACCCCAGTATGTTATTACTAGGTCAGGAAGGTATAGTAAGCCACCTTCCCAGTTTGATTTGTAATATATAAGTTTACTTTTTGTGTGTGTGTTTTTTTTCCCCTTTTTTCTTTTTTGTTAGCCTTGAAGGAGGGAACACTGATTTAATTTTGCTCTGAAGAGGGAAAGGTGTGTAAATATCTAAATAATATACTGTATGTTAGGTACAATACTTTTCGGTTGAGTATGATGGCGCGGGAGATTCCCGATGGGGGCTGGTGTTGTGGTTGTTGTAGGTTGGTTTCATGTGGCGGAGGTGACTACGAACGTGCCAAATTATTGAGCTCCTGGATGTATTGGATCCAAGTGAGTATAGCTTGTGCCTTCACTTTGCTACATTCCTACACACACATATACACTGGTGCAGCTATGCTATGTGCATGTTATTCGTCCTCAATAGCTTTGAATTATAATACCGCCGGATGTGTTGGAGTTGCCGGTTCCCAGGAGTAAGTGCTGTTTAAGAGATACTTTTATAAACCTAGCTTAGGTAATAGACTTCTGATTTGTAGGATGTGTTATTACCGTCCTGCACACCCAGCTGGGAAAGGAGTCATTCATTGAAATTACTGTATTGTTATGTAGTTACGTAAGTCTTTACTTTCACAATCCCCGATGAGTGAAATAAAAATAGAAAACAATGGATAATTTTTCGTAAACAACTAAACAACAAAATATTTCTTATCAAATTTGGCTCAAGTTGACATCACCTGTCTATTAAGAATTTGTAAACAATTAATTATTTCTAATTTCTCCCTTATTATGATCAATATAGTTTCATTCTCCTGTTGTGGTTCTGTATTTGGCTTTGTAACATATTTACGGCTGAAACATGAGCTTACGTTTCTCTGTATTACTATTGCTGTTCTTGTCATTTTAGCTTTACGACTTTATCACATTTATAAATTGTGTTTGAATTTGAATTTTTAATGCAGTCCCATTTTTCTGCTTTTTAATTAAATCTTTTCTTTCTTTTGTATATTTTAATATATTTATATTCTCTTTACCCATATTATTTAGTTATGTAGACTGTTGTGTCCTTAATTCTTGTGATTATCCTAGTTACACTTCTAGAATAACTCGTTAAGCATTTGATGTTCATATAGTGTATCAATTTAAACTTTCACTGTTACATGCTTAACTACTTTTTCTATGTATTTAAAGTAGTTTATGCTTGATTTCAGTCATTATTGCTTAATCTAATAATAGTTGCTTAGATACATAGAAGTCATGAATATTTACCTCTCTGCTCACCTATATACAAACGAGGTCATACATATCTGCACATATAAATAGAATAAGCCAGACAAATTTTAATGCAGTCAATCTTTTCTGAAAATTATTTCCAAAGCACACTTTAAGAGAATACATCCATTATTTTCAGAAATCTCAAAATCTCACTTAAGAAGTAATTTTGGGAGAGGTTTTTTATAGTAAGGTCCAGAGTACCTGATTATAGGACTCAAGAATGGACAACGGCAGCCAGACTTCTCCGTCTAGCAAGCAAGTTTGCAAAAGAACGCAATATGAAGATCCCTCTGCTATCCCTTCATTTCTGTCTACAGCTGGTGAGTGATATCTTTAAGTTTTTTATGTAAAGTCTATCAAGAATCTATAATGACTTTTCTCAACCTCTTTAGGCACAGTATAGGCCAGTATGATCATTCGTTGTTGTTGTTTCTGTTGGCTTTCCCTATGATTAGTAGGTTGGCCATGGCACCAGCCGCCCGTTGAAAGACTAGGACTGGTCCACACAGTTCCAGGTTGAGTCTTCCCTCAGGACGGTTCTTTCCTCATGCCTATATCTAGACTGAATATTCTGGCGTATTCATTACACATCTCTTGCTATTCCATTACATTTGACAAGTCACAACACTCCCCACATCTGCCTCTATTCTCTCTGTTTTCCTCACTATTCTAACATTCATGGGCTGAATTCTAATCTTTCGTCTGTGGATCAGCACTTGCGTACTTTCCTCCCTAACCTCCTCCTCCTATCTGAAACCCAACTGTCTATACATGCTTCCACTGATCCATTTCAAGTCTCTCACTATAATCTGTATACTCGTTTTTGTCCAAAAGTGAGGTCTGTGCCTACTGCAACACTAACCTCCTATTGTGAGGCTCATGGACCTTGAATCTCCGGACTTTGATGTTCTCTGGCTAAAAGTCTATCTCTTCACCACCAATATTTTCCTTTGCTTCTGCTACTGTTCTCCAAACTCCACTGAGTTTGTGTCTTTCTTTGAATATCTGTCCTCGTGCCATGAGTTCTTGCTATCTTCTCACCCACATGCCGAAGTTCTCTACATTGGAGACTTCATTGTACACCACAGAGAGTGACTTCATTCTTCTCACACTGATGTGGGAGGAAGTGAGGCCCTTTCTTTCTCTATTACTCACGATCTGGAGCTAATTATCAAACCTCCTACTCGTGTTCCTGATCGTCACAATCATGCAGCAAACACTCTTGACCAATTTCTTACCTCTAATCCTTCAAACTACTCTTATTCTGTGCTTTCCCCTCTTGGTAAATGTGACCACTCTATGATCTCAATCTCTTCCATTTTCGCTCCCCCTCCACCAAGCCATCCTACTCAGTGCCTCCTTTGGCACTTTGAGTGTACCCAACATGATAATTTGTGTAACTTCCTCTTTGACTTCCCTTGGGATGACTATTGCTTTTGGTCCCGCAACCCTGATCAGGTAGCTCTAGCGTGCTCTAAAAGTTGCCAAGATCATGACCGCGGGAGTGGAGGTGCACATCCCCTCTTCTACAAAAACTTTCTCTCCCCCTAAACATTGGTTTGACCGTGCCTGCTCAATGGCTATCCAGGCCAAGAATCGGGCACACCGATCTTACCAAGGCTCTCCTTCCGATTTAACTTGCTCTGCTTTTATTGTAGCTAGGAATCGCTGCACTTCTCAGATTCGAAGGTCTAAGGCTTCCTATATAAGAAGGAAAGTTGATGACCTTAACTCCTCTCCCACTGACAAATGCTTCTGATCCTTAGCCAAAAACCTCTTCAAAAGCTTCTGTAACTCAAGCTTTCCCCCTCTCATTCCTTCTGATGATTCTATAGCTTGCTCTCCCACTGACAAAGCCACTCTCTTTGGCTCTCATTTTTCTGCCAACTCTTTTATAATGATTCCAGCGCACCGTTCCTCAAGCTTTATCCCTCTCTAGCCCTATGCCCTCCCTTAGCCTTTCGTCATGCAAAGTTCATAAGGTTTTTCGCTAGCTAAAGACGAACAAGGCATCTGGTCCCAATGGTATCCCTGCAAGGTTCCTTAAGGAGTTTGCAGATGAATTGGCTCCTGTGCTTTGCCGTCTTCTTCGCCTCATTTTGTCAACCAGTATCTATCCTTCATCTTGTAAGCTTGCTCTAGTTCAACCTGTTCTTAAGAAGGGTAACCGCTCTATTCCCTCACACTACCGACCTATTGCCCTAACCTTCTCCATTGCTAAAGATTTTGAAACTTTGCTCAATGCTCACTTCTTGAAACGCCTTGAATTTAACTTACTTATCTCCGATCACCAGTACGGCTTCCGCAAGGCAAGATCCACTGATGATCTCCTGTCCTATCTTACTCTTGTATAGTCATCCTCCCTGAGGAACTATGGGGAATCATTTGTCGTCGCCCTTGATATCTCTAAGGCTTTTGACAGAGTCTGGCACAAGGCTCTGTTGGCCAAACTCCCTGCCTATGGCTATACCCCTTCTTTCTGTTCTCTGATTTCCAGTTTTCGTACTGATCGTTTTATATCTGTAGTTGTTGATGGTGTGACATCTAGCCCTTTCTCTGTTACCAGTGGTGTTCCACAGGGCTCAGTTCTTTCACCTACTCTGTTCCTTCTCTTCAGCAATGATCTTCTACAATCCCCATCTTCCTCTCTTCTTCATGCCTTTGCTGATGATTCTACCCTTCACTTTTCCTCTGCCTCTTCTTCTCAACCTTCATCTGCTACTTGTAATCTGTCTCGTATCACTCCTTCTTCTTTTCTCAACTCCGATTTGCAAAGAGTATCTGAGTGGGGAACTCAAAATTTAGTTAAATTCAATGCCTCCAAGACACAGTTTCTGGATATTTCTTTATCTTCTTCTCCTCCTGATAACCCTATTGTCTTTGAAACTAACGAAATTACCCTCATAATTCTATCAACATATTAGAAATCCATATAGCCTCTAACTTGTCTTGGAGGAATCACATAATCTAAATTTCTAAATCTTCATCCAAAAAATTGGGGATTTTGTCTCGTTTTCGTCATTACTTTTCCTCTTTACAGCTACTTAAAATTTATAAGGTCTTATCCGTCCCTGTTAGAATACTGCTCACACATCTAGGGTGCTTTTTCTTATACTTATCTCCTTGATAGCTTTGAATCTAAGGCAGTCAGACTCAATAATGATCCCTCTCTTACTTCTAATCTAAATTCTCTCTCTCTTCGCCGTAAGTTATCTTCCCTTTCACTTTTCTATCGCTGCTCTGATGAGTTGGCGACTTGCATCGCTTCCCCACTGCCGAGGCCACATAACACTCGCCAAGCGGCCTCATCTCACAGATACTGTGTGGAGATTTGTAGCTCGTTGATTGGTCGGTGCAGCGACTGCTTCTTCCAATCTACCTCCAGACTCTGGAACTCTCTTCCTCCTCCTGTCTTTCCTAATTCTTATGACCTATCATCCTTCAAAAAGCAGATCTATTATCATCTCTGGGCCTAGTCTTCCATATCTCTGGGTCCTCTGTACTTTGACTGTTTTTTCTGTCTATTGTTTTCCTTTGTGTGACATTACCTCATCTCTGCCTTGTCCTTGAGCTTTTTCTCTTCCTTCCTCTTGGTATTTTCTCGTGCCCGGGCTTTTATTGATGAGGGCAGTATTTACTTGTCCCAGTGTCACACACACACATAAAAAAAAGGCTGCTCGGCTATTGTCCGAGACCCCCACCTTAATTAATATAAAAAATTGTACTTATTATTTTCATTTTCCCTATAGATTTTGTCACAAAAAGCTAAAAATATATTAAAAAATAGTAGTTCTGCAGTAACACACGTGATCTATAATCTGAAACTAAAGAATAATCTATATAGTACTACTGTGCAATAAAATGGGTACCCGTGGTAGCACAGGGGTTAGAGCACTCGACTTGGGAAGTGACAGACCCACGATCGAGCCTGCTGTGGGATGTTAGAACACATCCTATCACTCTATAGATGTGATATAGTGTTTTAGAATCAGTAAAAACAAGGCATGATATTTATTGAAGTTCATTAGGGTTTATTATCAGTGCTTTAATTAACACACACACACACACACACACACACACTCTCTCTCTCTCTCTCTCTCTCTCTCTCTCTCTCTCTCTCTCTCTCTCTCTCTCTCTCTCTCTCTCTCTCTCTCTCTCTCTCTCTCTCTCTTTTTTGTATGTTGTTTTTTGGTTTAAGTGGTTGTGTGTAGTGCAGGCTTCCATTATATGTTTGTATGAGGTGATGTGTTACATCGTGAACAAGCATCATTGATAGACTCATCCAGCCTCTTCTGATAGCTCATAAGGGCTGGGTGGTGGTACCCACATTGCAGACTGGCCAGGTGGACTGTTCTCCAAAAAATGGAGGGTTCAGAAGAATGGATGTAGGGAGGCTGTGCATGTAGCTCAGTGTTATTGTTGACTTGACTGGATGGTATCGCAAGTTAATTGGGTATTCATATATTAGCAAAGGCTAGTTTGAGGTGGCAAGGGGATGTAGTAGGTGTTGTTTTAATGCTCCTTGGTGTTTGGTTTCTCTGCCTCATAGTGAAGGCAGTGTACTTATTTTGTTTAGGATGCTGCAAGTATTTTCATATGAATGTGGTCTGGACATAAGAACTTTGGTTTCATGATTTAAGTGGTCTGTAAGTTTAGTAGCATTGCAGCCTGTGGATATTTATAGGGCTTTGTTTTGTATAATTTGTAGGGTGTTGTAGTGTGTTTTTGTGCAGTTGTAAGCCATAGCAAGGGTTTCATATATTATCACTGATCAAATAAGTTGTTCGCATACTGTAGAGGTTTCTTTGTTGTGTATGAATATTTTTAGGGGAAGTGACCTGAGGGCATTAAGTCTTGGTGTTAGTTTGTTGTAGATGTTTGTGGCTTGTTTAAGTGACATTGATGTATTGTATGCTATACCAAGAATATTATGTGTGTGTGTGTTAAAGGGATGTTCTTTATGGTGAAGTGTTGGAATGCTATGTGACTACATTCTGCTGTCCATAGTGTGAGAAGAGTAACTGTGGATTTGCTGAGGTTAAGTCAAGTCATTTTGTGGTGACCCAGTCAGGTAATGTGTCAAGGTAGGGCTTGAGGAGGTCTGTTGCTGTGTTTGCATTATGATGTGTACTTAAGTATTATGTCATCTGTGTATAAAGCTATGTGTACATAGGTTGCATGTGGTGTGGGTAGATCATACATGTATAGGTTGAGGGACTTCATAGGTAAAGTTTCCAGTGTCTGATGAATGATTAGCAGATGGTACATGTGCACACCTGTCTGTGAGCAGTTGGCCAGCCATCTTTTTTTTTGTGTTATTGTGCACGTTTGTTGTGAAAGTTATATTTATTAGGTTCAGGTGGGGGATGGCATCAAAGGCTTTATTTATGCCTGGTAGCCTAGCTGAATCAATGCCATAAAAAATTCTTTATATTTATGCTGCCAGAAGTGTTTTTGTGGAGTATAGCGGTCTGAAACCAAAATGTGACTGGGTTAAGGGAATGTGAGGTGTAATTTGTTGTAATTTTAGTCATTCGGTAACTTTGGAGAGGAATCAAAGTAATGTAATGGGATGATTAGAATAGGATAGCGTGGGGGTTTTGTTGAATTTGGGGACTTGATATTGATACTTTGCTTTCAGATGTTAGGTAATGTGTTGTGCAAGTAGCTGTCGTTTGATATCTTAGTAAGTGCCTATAAGCCTTGTGGTCCTAGATGTCGTGGATGTATGTTGTTCATGTTTTCTGGGCCGCAAGCAAATGAGGGCATGTGCATGAGATTGTGAATGATGTGCTTCATGCGATGGTTTATGAAATGTGCATTGTCTGGGTCAGTAGAGAACTGTCTCTTACGTCTGATGATACGTTGGTTGTCACGGTAGGGGTGTAGATGACTGTCATGAGAGGAATAATTGAAGAGGGTATTTGCCTGTTGTTTGATTGAGGGTACAGTGGTGATCCCAACCCACGAACTTAATGCGTTCCAAAAAAGTGTACTTGGGTTGGATTTGATTTTCCCATTGAAAAGCATGTAAATCCAATTAATCCATTCCAGGTTACCACAAATATTCATTTTAGAATTGTTTTTAAGTCATGAAAATCAATAAATATAATACAGGTTATAAGCAATATACTCTGTAAAAGGAAAATAGCATACATAATTAAGGAAAATAAACTTAATAATAGAAATACAGTAGTCTTTACCTTTGTGGATGATTGTTGCTGGCATACATGGATGGTGGTGGAGGAGGAGGGGGATTTGTTTTTTGGAAGGAGAGTCCCCTTCCATAAAAACGTTAGGGAACTCTTATGATACAGGCTGTATTTCTGGTGTTTCTCTCTCTTTTCTCTTTTGGAAGCTGCTTCCCTGCCTACTGGGACAAGGAAATGATCCAGAGAAATTTGTCTTTTTCTTCTTTGGTAAACTTTTCTAAATATATTCATCGCATTGTCATTTACCATATTCACTACTCTTTTGCCCACAGTTTTATATGGATGATGATTCTCAATAAAAGCCTGCACATCATTCCACTTACTAAAAATTTCTTTTAATTCTTCTCTGGACACCTGTACCCCTTCCTCCAGTGACTGCTTCTCTTGGAGAATCTTCACCTGTTCACATTGCAACTCACTTAATTCATCCGTGGTAAGTTCTTCTTTGTGGTCCTCCACTAGCTCCTCCTCATTGACCTCCAAGCCCAAACTCTTGCCCGTGGCCACAATTTCATTCACAATTTTGATAGCTAACTCCTGCTTGAAGCCCTCGAAGTGTCTATCAGTATCACAACCTGGCCAAAGTTTTCTCCAGGTGGAGTTTAATGTACGATATGAGACCTCCTTCCATGCTTTCCAGAAATCACAAAGGGTCAAATCCATGTCAGTGGTGACCTAGAAACACGTTTTAAATAGACCCTTCGTATACAACTTTTTAAAATTAGAAATTACCTGCTGGTCCTTGGGCTGGAGGATAGGAGTGGTGTTGGGAGGCAGAAATTTTACTTTAATGAAGTCGTAATGTATAGCGAGATCATCTTCCACACCTGGAGGATGGGCAGGAGCATAATATAGTATGAGGAGACACCTAAGAGGCAAATTCTTTTCCTCAAGATATTTCTTCACTGCTGGCGCAAACACTTCAATCTACCACTCTAGGAATTAAATCCGCGTGACCTACGCCTTTGGATTTGACCTCCACATTACTGGGAGGCTAGCCTTCAATAAGTTATTGCGTTTAAAAACACACGGATTTTCAGAGTGGTAAACTAAAAGAGGCTTGATCTTACAGTCCCCACTAGCATTAGCGCTCAATAAAAGAGTAAGCCTGTCCTTCATTGGTTTGTGGCTAGGCAATGATTTCTCCTCTTCGATTATATAGGTTCTTTTGGGCATTTTCCTCCAAAAGAGTCCCGTTTCATCACAATTAAACACTTGTTGTAAGATATAACTTTCACTCTCAATATATTTAGCGAATTCCTTTACATAGGAATCCGCTGCTTTTTGGTCAAAACTAGCCGCCTCTCCGTGTTTAATGATGCTATGAATCCCAGCTTGTTTACGAAAGTGTCGAACCAGCTTCTACTGGCTTTAAATTCCTCCAGTGTAGAGCCACTTGAAGTCAGAGAGTTTCCTACTAAATCTTGGTGGATTTGCAAAGCCTTAGCGCATATTATGGCCTCGCTAATACTATCGCCAACCAACAGTTTTTCATTTATCCACAATTATAATCATTTTTCTACCTCTTCTATCACCTGTGACGTTTTCTTCGTTAAAATATTGACACCCATAGTCACGTCAGCTGCTTTTAAGATTTCTCTATTCTTTAAAATAGTACAGATGGTGGATTTCGGCATATTATATTGTGTGGCGAGATTGGACACACACCTCATTTTCATGTTTCGCAATTATATCTTTCTTGGCTTCCACTGTTATGCATCTGGGATGTTTGACACTAATTTTGCTAAAACTTTTAACTTTCTTAGGAGCCATAATAAGGGCTATATTAAAAGGAAAAACAATGGAAAATAAGTAAGAACTGTGATAGAATCACAAACGAACCACACAGCGCGGGCACCAATGCAGAACTGAGAGAAACCAAAAGCGGCCGAATGGGACACGTGGTGGCTTGGCCAACACATTTTTGTCTTTGGGTTGGGGTCAAAATTTGTTCAAAACTTTGTTCGTGGGTTGGGGTCACCACTGTATTGTATTTGTTGTTTTGAGGGCAGCATATAATTTTGTTGTATGACTGTTGAAGTTTGTTAGTACTGTTTTGTGGTAATTTGTCTGATTTGATGTTTGTTGTTCAAATATTATGTTGCTGATTTGTCATGTGTATAGGGTGTTTGGGAATGTTTTATTGCATCACTTTTCCTGAGAAAGTCTTAAAAGTTCATGTGTGAAATTAAGGTTTTGAATTTTTTTTTTTTACCTCTTGGCTGTGTTTTTTGATATCCCTACTCGAATTCATAGTGTGAATTTGGATTGATCATCGTAATGCAGCTTTCTTAATTTATATCATCTGAAATGTGATTTCCAACCATAAAGAGACTTTTCAGGTATATCAGTAAATTTTTTACCTGGCTTATTAAGTGGGGTATTCTATTCTTTATGGAAAATAAGTCCTTTCTATTAATTTGGGTGGTGTACGATTCCATTGTTGTAGATATGTAAAATTTTAAATTTAGTTTATTTGGCATGTATTAGCTCTTTCAGATCCAGCCATGGAAAACGAAAGTTCTTTACTTTTGGGCTCCTTATTGCCTCCTCTCAGAAGCATTGAAGATCATTGCAATGCTGCTAGTAATCGCTCGAGTCATGCTCGTGGTGGAGCCGTATTGCAGCCTTCAAGTGCCCCCACGTCTCCACAGCACAGAAGTGGGGTAACTTCACCCCCTCCTTTGTCTCCACTGCCTTTGGGGGCTTCGTGCGTTTCCACATCCTCAGATCCCAACTTTCACGCAACGAGCTTGCGAGAAAGAAATGCTGCCATGCTTAACAATGAACTTATGGCTGATGTCCATTTTGTTGTTGGTCAGCCAGGTATGTTCATTCCTTAGATCTGTTCTGTAAGGATAACTTTTCTTAAGCTCAGGGAAGAATTGGTTTAAGCTTTCATGGCCCTGTTAATTATAATCAAAACTGGAAAGACAATACATATAAGGATTAGAGTACTTGTTATGAATATTAATGAAACTTATTTATTCATATTTAATGTACAGTGTATCCTATTGTTATAAATTTACGAGTAACTGGAGAACAAGTGCTTCAATTTGTAATTGTGGAGATATTAAAGGGGGCTACCCAAACAGGTTGTAAGCTCAAATATTTTACAACCTGTACTATGCTCTGTACACTTCCTTTACACAGTATTCTCCTATGGTAATAGTAAAACATGTTCTAGGACAACTGTCCCTGATAAAAGCTTGTGGACACCTGCCCCAAAAGGACAACTGCCCCGGGTATTTACTTTTATATCAATTTTTGTTATTGAAATTGAAATTGCCTAAAATGCAAACTTTAACCTAACCTAGTCTATATCTTATTATTGGACAATTCTCCTTATTAGAAAATCAGTTGGGCATTTGTTACATGGGGCAGTTGGTTGGAGGACAGTTCTCCTGATACTGTCTATCTCATTTAAGGTGCTGTTAAGTCATAGCCTTAGTGCTTAATGTTTCTCTTTAGTAGTGCAGTTATATAATTCCCATTATTTTTTTTATATTTTTTTTTAGGATGGGATAGGATAGGGGGGGGGAAAAGGGGAGGGATTTAAGGATATAAGGGAATTGGAGGGAAAAGCATGAAAATTAAATAAAGTAAGAGATAAAAAGAGAGGGGCAGACCCTCGTGCTAAGTTTTGATCTGAAATTCGGATTCTGTATCTGTATATAATAATTCCCATTACAGGTAGCACTCAAAGAATTCCTGCTCACAAATATGTGTTGGCCGTAGGAAGCAGCGTCTTTTACGCTATGTTTTATGGAGGGCTAAAGTCAGAAGAGGAGGTTCAAGTGCCAGATGTTGAACCTTCGGCTTTCCTTACACTCCTCAGGTATGATATATGATCCTTACTCTAATACCAGGTATATATCTCAAGACGAACTGTATATGTGAATTGGTGAACTATTTCAGTGATGTTATCAAATAGAAAATGGTCTTTCTTAAAGACCCATTTGTGAAATGATGTATATGCAATATTTTTTACATAATCAGAATGTTCAAAAACTGATAGAATATTTCCTATTCTGTCATATTGCTAAATCTGACGGAATGAGAATTGTTAAACATCTTTATTTTCACCTTTTTCTTATCTGTTGTGGCCCTTTCCATAGGTTTTAGATATTACTGTTTTTTTTCCAACATCTTTGTACATGATTATTAATAATCTACACTGACCAACTCTGCATAAATTATTTAATTACATACACAGTCTATAGTCAATATAGCACTCAATAATAATTAAATACCTTACCACTAGTGAGTAATGCCTCTTCTTCACTCAGCCAATAAATAAGCCTAGCTGGCTTCCACTATGAACATAATTTGCCGATGCTGAGCTCACAACCACAAAACACATATTTGAACAAACAAATTCACAGAACCTGACACAACCAGCTATCACTACTGCAGCAAATTTTTACCATCACAGAAATTTCTTCACTTCACAATTGAATTTGAAAAACACGAACAGGAAAAAATGAGCTCCTAAACCATTTCATAGATCTTGTGTCCACCTAACAGCTTACCAACTAAAAAATAAATCTATAAAATTTTGTCACCTATAACTCTTAAGTGTCAATTCGCTTATTTAACTAATATATATACAGTACTTACTTGTTATATATATATATATATATATATATATATATATATATATATATATATATATATATATATATATATATATATATATATATATATATATATATATATATATATATATATATATATATATATATATATATATATATATATATATATATATATATATATATATATATATATATATACACACAATAATCCCTCGTTTATCGCGAGGGTTAGGTTCCAGGACCGGTCGTGATAGGTGAATTTTTGCGAAGTAGGAACACCTTAAATTATTATTATTATTATTTATTTATTTATTTATTTTTTTTTTTTTTTACACACACTACTTCTACGAGCACAAAGAGGATTACGATAAAAAAAGATCATAAGCATCATTTTCTATATATATATATATATATATATATATATATATATATATATATATATATATATATATATATATATATATATATATATATATATATATATATATACATACAGTGTTCCCCCCTTATCGCGATAGTTCGGTTCTGGGACGCCGGTGCGAACCAGGAAAACCGTGGAGTAGGATCATCCTATATGTACATAGATATTTTAATTTATTTTTACGTTTACACTGTATAAACCCTCCCTGTACTGTTAACAAACCACCCTTTACTTCATAAACAACAACATGCAACGTAAATTTATGTGAAAGTGATAGATAAAATTACGGTGAATGAAGTGGTAATTACATGACATACTCATTTACAATTATTTTTAAGTTTACGTACTGTATAAACCCTCCCTGCACTGTTAAAAAAACATGAACTATCTCACGTAGGTGAGAGCTACTGGAAATATAAATATATATGCTAGCTCACATATCTACCGGACACTACATATTTCGCATGATGCAATACTGTGAGTAATACTGTACGTACGTATATCTAAATTTATGTTTTTTACTAGTTTTTACTCTTTTATTATTCTTAGGCTAGGAAATACTTGTTTTATCAATAAAATAATGAAAATTTTAATATTCACTAGGTCACGTAGGTGAGAGCCTTTGCGTTTTCCGAAACACTGATACCGGTATCGTATTTTATGTGGTGCAATTCTGTTTACTATTTTTTACTGTTTTATTATTCTTAGGCTAAGAAATACGTTTTTTTTATCAATAAAATCATGAAACTACTGGAAATATAAATATACTTTGTTGCCTCACTTATCGCGGTAGTTCAGTTCCGGGACCCACCGCGAACCAGGAAATCCGCGAAGTAGGATCCGCCTATATGTACATAGATATTTTAATGTATTTTTACGTCTACACTGTATAAACCCTCCCTGGACTGTTAAAAAAACACCCTTTGCATTATAAATAACAGCAAGCAACGTAAATTTTTATGAAAGTGATAGATAAAATTACAGTGAATGAGGTGATAATGACGTGACATACATATCATTTACAATTATTTTTTCGTTTACGTACTGTATAAACCCTCCCTGCACTGTTAAAAAAAACACCCTTAACATTATAGATAACAGCAAGCAATGTAAATTTTTATGAAAGTGATAGGAAAACTTACCGTGAATGTGATGATGACGTGACATACATGCTCATTTACAATTATTTTTTCGTTTACGTACTGTATAAACCCTCCCAGCACTGTTAAAAAAACACCCTTTACATTATAAATAACAGCAAGCAACGTAAATTTTTATGAAAGTGATAGATAAAATTACGGTGAATGAAGTGATAATGACGTGACATACATACTCATTTACAATTATTTTTTCGTTTACGTACTGTATAAACCCTCCCTGCACTGTTAAAAAAACACCCTTTACATTATAATTAACAGCAAGCAACGTAAATTTTTATGAAAGTGATAGATAAAATTGCGGTACGGTGAATGAGGTGATAATGACGTGACATACATACTCATTTACAATTATTTTTTCGTTTACGTACTGTATAAACCCTCCCTGCATTGTTAAAAAAAACACCCTTTACATTTTAAATAACAGCAAGCAACGTAAATTTTTATGAAAGTGATAGATAAAATTACCATGAATGAGGTGATGATGACGTGACACACATACTCATTTACAATTATTTTTTCGTTTACGAACTGTATAAACCCTCCCTGCTCTGTTAAAAAAACACCCTTTACATTATAAATAACAGCACGCAACGTAAATTAAAAAAAAAAATGAAAATACTGAAAATGTTTTTTTTCAATATTTTTATATTTTTGCGTATACCCATAAAATAATTTAATAATTTATAAAAAAAAAAACGCGATAGAGTGAGAACGCGAACCAAGAAGTGCGAATAACCGGGGTAACACTGTATATGCTAGCTCACGTAGCTATCGGACACTATTTCGCATGATGCAATACTGTGAGTTATACTGTACGTACGTACGTATATCAAAATTTATGTATATGCTAGCTCATGTAGCTATCAGACACTATTTCGCATGATGCAATACTGTGAGTTATACTGTACGTACGTATATCTAAATTTATGTTTTTTTACTATTTTTTACTGTTTTATTATTCTTAGGCTAGGAAATACTTGTTTTATCAATAAAATAATGAAAATTTTAATATTCACTAGGTCACGTAGGTGAGAGCCTTTGCTTTTACGAAACACTGATACCGGTATCGTATTTTACGTGGTGCAATACTGTTTACTATTTTTTACTGTTTTATTATTCTTAGGCTAAGAAATACGTTTTTTTTATCAATAAAATCATGAAACTACTGGAAATATAAATATATATGCTAGCTCACGTAGCTGCGACCCCAATACATTGTACGCTATCGAACACTATTTCGTATGATGCAATACTGTGAGTTATACTGTACGTACATATATCATTTAGTTATTAGTACAATGTATATTAATTTAAAATTAATTTACTTATTTGATGATTGTACAAAAGCTATTGTATTTATTCTTTGTAATTTGGACCAAATATTCCTTTTGTAAAGATTATACTTTTCAAAAGAGGTGGTCAATAAACGTATCTATATATCTATCTATCTAAATTTATGTTTTTTACTGTTCTTATTCGTAGGCTGGGAAATAAATTTTTTTTATCATTTAGATAATGAAATATGTTTTTTTCAATAAAAAATGAAAATACTGAGAATTTTTTTTTTTTATATTTTAATATTTTTGCATATACCCATAAAATAAAATAATAATTTATCCCCCCCAAAAAAAACCGCGATACAGTGAGAACGCGAATAACCGGGGGAACACTGTATATATATATATATATATATATATATATATATATATATATATATATATATATATATATATATATATTTTGGCATTTATTATCCTACTAGGAATCTACGGTATTACCAAGCCAATTTTCGCTAATTTCCCTTCTGAACCTAAATTTATCAAGCTTAAATCCATTACCCATTGCGAGTTCTGGTTTGATCATGAATTTTTAAAACTTTATTAATTATCACCCTTGTAATGACCTGTCAGATGTGAAGGGATTATAAAAGATGTGTAATGAATATCCAGCTCTCTGCTGGGTTTTAATATACCTCTGCATTACTTTTATGATGTCTATTCCAAAAATTCTCCTTAGATATTATTATTATTATTATTATTGTTATTTTTTACAATAATTTTCCTTTGATGATGATTGTTGAGTATTATTATTATTATTATTAATTTCATTATTATTACGAATTTGTAATTAAACCATTATTTTTACAATAAATAATGTAGTTTTGGTTGAATGAACAGGAGTTAATTAAAGATGTCTCTCTCTCTCTCCAACATTCTATTCTACCCAACCCCCCACACTCTCTTTGTCCCAGCCAACAAGGGAGGGGCACTGTACACAGTTATTAAAGTAAATAAACCAACAGATGTACAAACAATGATGAGCCCTTAATAATAATGATGATGTTAATAATCTCCGCAATCATCATCAATGGAAAATTATTGTTGCCAATAATAATAATAATAATAATAATAATAATAATAATAATAACAATAATAATAAGATCCAAGGAGAATTATTGGAATAGACATCATGAAAGTAATGCAGAGGTATATTAAAACCCAGCAGAGAGCTGGATATTCATTACACACCTTTTATAATCCCTTCACATCTGACAGGTCATTACCCTCTCCATCTCTGTTTCTCTTTACAGCCTAATAAAGTCTGTTTTATTTTATAATTTTTTGGCCCATCCTGGTGTCATAATCATCTTGGGGGAAAAAAATTGCGATACAGTGAATTCGCAATAGGTGAATCGCGATAGAGCGAGGGATCACTGTGTGTGATATATATATATATATATATATATATATATATATATATATATATATATATAGAGAGAGAGAGAGAGAGAGAGAGAGAGAGAGAGAGAGAGAGAGAGAGAGAGAGAGAGATAGAGATAGAGAGAGAGAGAGAGCGAGCTCCCCTACATACAAACAACCGAGTTAAGAACACACAGATACAAACAAAAACTTACCTATTATCTACCCCCAGGTATTAATGTATTTATTACTATAATGAATTATTACATTATTATTACTGCATTAACATTCATTAATACTGTATACTTTATGCATTAGTTAAGTGTCTTTAGCCAAAGCATTGTACACTAGTGCATATTTATGTACTGTGCAGTACTTTTTTTTTTTTTACTAAATACAATTTACGAACAATTCTGCTTTTCAACAAACTTCTGAAACCTTACTCGTTCGAGAGTTGGGGGTTTGATATATATATATATATATATATATATATATATATATATATATATATATATATATATATATATATATATATATATATATATATATATATATATATATATATATATATATATATATTCTTTTACACAAAAAGGCATCCAATTTACAAAGCCAGTTATAACACCTTTATAACAAATATTCCCTAACCATGGCCATAATGATGGCATATTTAGCTCCATATTTTATAAGATATAAATGCAAGAGTGTTTTCTCGTTTGGATTTTAACATGGCCTATTAAAGAAAATTTAACAAGCCTTCATGATGAAACAGAAAATTGTCCTCATACTGATAAAATTCCATGATGTAGACAATTCATTGTATAATTTTCATGCATAACGCATGCACTTAATGTCACGTAATGTCAGTGTACTGTTTATGTACATTATACATTATTAAACATGCAAATAATTGCTAATGAATTATATCTGTTTGTGCTTATGGGCCTCACTCCCAAAAATAAAACTCACTCATGTATACCCAAGCAGTACTCATTAGCATCAAATCCTGACTTTCATGAGCAATTAATCTTTGTTTTGCATGTTTTGATATATGTATGCTTTCAGTAAAATTTTGATTCTTTTTTGGAAATTCGTCTGAAAAGTGTTATGTAATATAGTTGACAAGAAATAATAATGAATTTTTTTTCTTTTAAAAGGTATTTATATTGCGATGAAATTCGCTTGGAACCAGACACCGTCTTGGCGACTCTCTACGCTGCCAAGAAGTACCTCGTTCCTCATCTGGCTCAGCAGTGTGTGAAGTTTCTTGAAGTCTCGCTCACTGCCCGTAATGCCTGCCTCCTACTCTCGCAGTCCCGTCTCTTCGAAGAACCAGAGCTCATGACGAGATGCTGGGAAGTTATAGATGCACAGGTAGTATTGGGGAGGATACTAGTCCAAAGTTTTTTTGTTACCACCGGTTAACATCACTAACAAATAGCTTTTACATATTTTATTTATGCTTGAATATTTATTAATAATTTCATTATATATTTTAGGCAGAGATGGCTCTCCAGTCTGAGGGATTTGTCGACATAGATTTTCCTACACTCACGAGCGTTCTGTCAAGAGAAACCTTAAACTGCAGAGAAATCGTCCTTTTTGATGCTGCACTCTCGTGGGCTGAAGCAGAATGTACGCGGCAAGAAGTTGACCCAACGGCAGAAAATAAGCGCAAGGTACATTACCTCTAGAGTTTTGATTTATGCAGTATTCTTCTTCATTTCACATTTTTCTCCTAATCCCTCTAACCAGTAATAATGAAATTTGTATGCACCTAGCTATAGTGATGACACTTATTGATACATCATCCAACATCTTAAGCATAAAACTTTGTAATGCTTTTAATGTTTGCTACATCAGTTACTGATATGTTAGGCTGTCAAGCAAACCACAAATAATTTTCCTTCTTTTTTTTTTTTCTTATTTTTTAAAGGTCCTTGGGTCTGCTTTGAATCTCATCCGCATTCCTTGTATGGAATTAGGAGAATTTGCCAATGGCGCTGCTCAGTCGGGTATTCTCTCACTTCAGGAGACTACTGATCTTTTTCTCCACTTCACTGCCAGAAATAAACCCTCCGTTACCTATCCCACCAAAGCTCGACAAGGATTGAAGAAACAGATTTGTCACAGGTAAGATATGAATACAAACAAAAAATAAATGGAATGTAAAAGATACTGTGGTATACTGTATTTGGAAAATATTCACTCAGACCATAGTTAAAGTTTTTACCAATACTGTAAATTGTTAGTACTTGGATTGTATGAACTGTTTTACAAGTTACACTTTCTCATTAAATCTAGTACACTTCATTGGATAAATATTGAAATAGACATGAAATCTGCAATATTTTTTCTTTGAACATCTAGTAAGAGAATTGTGTCTTTTCTACATATCAGCCTCTCCTTTAATCTCTTAAAAATATAGTACCTTTGTGCTTTAAGTTTTGGAGGGCTAAAAGTGTATGGAATTTTATAGATAGTAAGTTTCTCCCCATTGTTTTCTTGATCAGAATTCACATTATTAAATTTTAAGTATTTTTTCAGTGCTACTCAAATTTAGGTAAAATCCAACAGTTATTAAATAATATTAATATTGCATTGGCCATGTTATTATCAATCTTCTGAAAACAATGTGGAAAACAAAACTGTTTTCTCCTGCCAACTTTGAAAAAAGAGTTACTCTCAATTTTGAGGCATTGTAGGGGTAAGTAACCCCCAGAATCCCATGTAAAGTTAACCCCATAAACTAGTAAATATGAATAACCTCCAAAACGACCTTGTAAAGACAGTTAGGATAGGTTAAAGAGTAATACGGTTACACTTTTTTACAAGATTCCAATCTTGTAAGTTTCTCAAGGATTGGTCTAAAAGAAGTGATAATCATATCTGAGATGACATCTTGCAAACTCCTGTAATCTTTTATAAAAGTATGAAAACATTTTGGCAAGCAACCGGAAGGAAATCAGATGGAGATTTGGTTGAAGGAATGCCTGTGTTGGTTCTTTAAAAATATATACCTTGAGAAGGTGGCCAGTTAAGGTCACGAAATTAATAAGTACTTTTAATATATATTTTTTCGTTGTTTTATTTAATGGGATTTTCCTACCATATTAGACTGTATGCTAACAGTTCAGTGTTTTATATAATATAAGCAAAAAAAAAAAACAATTCTTTTTTTCTTGTCTCTTGCAAACTGATATTGTTTTAAAATATCCCCAATATTTTTGTAGTCAAGTACTATCATGCTTCATATGTGTTTTACAGATTTCAGTCTTCAGCATACAGAAGCAATCAGTGGCGTTATAGAGGTCGTGTGGATTCCATTAATTTTATGGTTGATAAACGGATATTTGTAGTAGGTTACGGTTTGTATGGATCATCTAGTGGTGCAGCGGATTATAATGTCAGGATTGAATTGAAAAAATATGGGGAGGTAAGTTATTTATTTCTTGAAAGTATGAAGTTATATTTTCAATTTATATGCTTCTATTTCAGTGGTTATATGTGTAATCCAGATACTGCTCATTTTAAAGAAGCAGTCTTCTTTTAAAACATGCTATGTTTCAGTAATGCTTTCCAGGCAGTAAATATACCTTAAAAGTAACAATCAAGTATCTGTTATGTATAATTCATGTTAGAAATAACATATTTGTGTGAATTTTTCTAGTTTTATCTAATTAATCTGTTTCTGAACCTTCCAAAGCAATCTGAGTATTGAATATAATATTTCATTTTCTTACTAGACAGTAATATTATTGCATGAGGGATTGCTATGTATTTTATTCTTCTTCCTTTTGTCATGAACATTCTTGTGGGAGAAAATACAAACCTGAAAATATAATTTTTGTGTCTTTCTGACATCACTCAATTAAGCAGTCTTCCACGTCTTTGAAGAGTCAATCCTTTTTTCAGGTGTTGGCAGAGAGTACCACAAAGTTCTTTTCCGACGGTTCGTCCAATACTTTCCATGTTTACTTCACTCATCCCGTACAAGTAGAACGAGACGTGTATTATACAGCATCTGCCATCCTGGACGGTGCCGAACTCTCGTATTTTGGCCAGGAAGGGATGAGCGAAGTGACGGTGGGTGCCGTCACTTTCATGTTCCACTGCTCGTCGGAGAGCACTAACGGGACGGGGGTCCAGGGAGGACAGATACCCGAACTTATATTCTACGGTCCAACACTCGAAGCTTCTGACAAATAGCTTTTCCTTTTTCTTCTTTCTTTAGGAGATAATATTGTAGTTTAAAGAACACAATGGTTATACCATTTCCTGTATCATAGACATTATTAACACCAGTACATGGTGATATCATTATTTTCCTGGGTAGAATTTTGAAGTCCCAACTACTTTGATGTTAATCATATCTCCATCTTGTGAGTGTGCATAGTAAAATGTACATCCAGGTAAGGCCGAAGCTCTCTTACATGTAGACGAGAATAAGGTAGAATAGTAGTATGGTGTTATTAGTGATGATATTGTAGCCTTTTTGTTTTTTGTAAGTATGGAACTGTTACAATTTGTATTAGTAGATTTTCTCCTCCCAGTCAAGATTTTTTCACGTTAGTTTGTCCTTACTTCTGAGGTAACTAGGGAATGCCTTTTGACCTTTTGATTGGGATAGTTGGGACTTGCATTTTTACCATATTTTTTTTTCTTTTTTCTCCAATAAATTCCTATTATGCATTTCACTCAGGAGCGCCATTTTACCACTTTCTTTTTTTAATTGAAATTTGGAATATTTTATTATATATATATATATATATATATATATATATATATATATATATATATATATATATATATATATATATATATATATATATATATATATATATATATATATATATATATATAATATAATATATATATATATATATATATATATATATATATATATATATATATATATATATATATATATATATATATATATATATATATATATATATATATATATATATATATACTATTTTGTGTTAACATTTTTAACCACTTAGTTGCATCTTCTTGTCTGGCTGTGTAGGGAAAGACCAAACCCCACAGATGTCAGAGATCATTAGAAATAGAATTGGAATAGGATATGTGAAATTGTGTATAGATTTTTTTCATTTCATAGAAATTTTTAGTTGTGCAGCGTAAAATAGACTTGTCAGATATTGTGATCATGCTGTGAGGGCAAATGAAAGCCAGTTTAGAAGGGAAATACAAAAATGGTATATACTGTGCATGATGTGAGCAGTGGTGGGTATAAGTCCGGATTTCGTATACTGAAACCATGAAAGAAGGAGTGAGTGAGTCACTTATTTGAGTAACATTGCAGCAAAGATTATGACAATGGTGTCTGCAAATATTTGCAAAATATCTCTTTGCTTTTATTCTGCTGCTTTTAGCCATTGATATTTAAGGAAGGAAGTTGTAAGCTGGCATTTCTCTTTAGCTTTCTCAGTGGTGTGTTTAGTATTTTGCATTTTATAGTGATGTTCTCCTGGATAGGGAACTCCATTGAACGTGGTATCCAAGCTGTAAATAGCAAGTCCTTAGTTTAAGTAGTTGATGTTATTGAATACAGTCAGTTGTATGTGCCTCGTCTGCTAATTACGAAATAGCGTAAGGAAAATTCCAAACTATTATAGGCGATCCATTGTAAGGATGCAACATGGCAGCTGGTATTGGGTTGCTCTATATATACCTTTGTTATATTTATGGTTTATATACAGTAAATGTCAGAATTTTCGTTAAGTTATTACTGCAAGATCAAAAGATGTTCATAAACTTTGGAACATATTTCTTCAAATATTCAGAGCTGTTCTTTTTCACTGACTTGTGCTCCTATGTGTACATAATTAGAATTATTCTATGTGGATCAACCAGCACAATGTTTTT
>JAXCGZ010008318.1:32500-42027 GCA_037179515.1 Halocaridina rubra
ACTGCAGGTGACACGGGCCAAAGGGATTTCTCGCACCTGCTAGCTCAGTGAACTAATGGACGGGTGTTATGGGAATTGCCACGTGATGAAACGATGGGGGTAAACCAGCATGGCTGTTAGGCTTCACTGTAGAATATCCTTGCCTGCCTAATGTGTGGTTGACCCAGGCAGGGTGGTAAGGGGGGGAAATGTGGCAACTTTTTTTATCCCGAAGGAGCTAAGAGGAGCAGTTATGTGTGGATCGTGGTGAAGATGTGATTTTTGGCTCAGCCATCCCCCTTACAAAGAGGAATAGGACCATGTATATGTATTTATGTGATACTGTAACATATTTGCCTTCCTGTGCTTTTGGCACATGCAAAGTAATAGCAAATTGGTATCTGATTAGGTTGAATGTGACACTTCAAGTAAGAAGTACATATCAGACAGGTAATACAGAATGTTGCAAAAATTTTATAATGTATCTCTTCGTTGTAGCTTGTTCATTATATTTAATGGGAAAACCTGAGTCTTAACTTATCGTAAGTCATATATCTAACCTATTTGCTGTAGCGAGTATTGGTGTGTGATGTGTTCAAGGTGGAAGGTCGATTAACCTTTCTTAGTGATCATATCTGCTAGTTTTTGGGATGCCTCAGGGAAGGAGCATTTTGAACTGCTGTAGTTAAAGAGACTTTTCAGCATGTTGATAATGTAAATGGTGTTGAAGGTAGAAACTTTAATGACACATTACTCAAACTACTAACAAAAAACCTGTGTATGTAAATAGAAGTACCAAACTAATTGGATGCTTATAACTCGTTATATTTTAATACCAAAAATCTTTACACAAAGTGTCTTAAAATAGATACTACCATTTCAATCATTATATTAATACAGTAGTCAGCATATACTGTGTTTTGGTTCACAGTATGTTATAATGTTACTCATATTTCTTATTATATTTCTGGTTTTTTCTTTAGTTGCTGCATTTCAAATAACAATCTGTATACTGACAGTTGATAAATTATCACTGTTTTTCTATCACAAGTTACAACTTTCAATCACAGCTCTGCAATATGGCATATGTAGATTGCACACCTTCAACTGTTTCATGGGTTCACATAGCATGTGAAAGGGCTTCCAAGTAAATGCTGACCAGACCACATTATAACAACTGTATAATATCCTGGAAGAGACACTCTGAACTGGACTTCATACGCACCAGCCAAGTCTTCAAAAGGATAAACCTCAGTTCCCAATACCGAGCCTTTAGAGGGTCCTTCAACTTTTACCGTTACCTGGAAGAAGAGAATATTTGCAAAGTAGCTAGACATTTTTGTAGAAAAGAAGTGTATAGAAAGGTGTAGGAACATAATAACGGTGTTCAGAATTAGCCTACGTACAGTACATCTCTTCTTGCATAAAATATTTTGCTTAGGTTTCTTGGTTACATATCCATAATTATATTAGGTATGGTCATGTTCAAATTGTTATGTGCATATCCATAATGTCAATTAGTATGATGGCACTTTCATATGAGTTTTTATTATTATATGTTGTAAGTTTGGTGTTTCCACCTGCTGAATGGCAAAAATTAGGTGAGAACCCAGGTTTGAGGAGAACACTGCCATTATTTCTGTATACTGTCGGAGTTGCAGCACTAAGAAATATCTAATCATGGGTGTATTTATGCAAATATTACAACCTTAAATCCAAGACACATGGTGGGTGTAAATATATACATTTTTCCTTAATTTACTTATTGCTGCATTGCAAATGTATCATGATAGGGAGTTTCAAAAATTATTCCAAAATTTGATATTCAGTTTTCTTTGCAGGTAATCAACCAATGACATTCATCTTGTAGTAGAATCTTACTCAGTAGTTGCACGTTAGTTTGACTTTTTTTTGAAGTTCTGTGCCATTTTCTTCTGCTATCTTGGTCACTGTAAATTAGAGGTGTAAAATAGTTGCATGGGAGGAGGTTTTCAATCTGTGATTAAAATTGGTGTCGATTCAAGAGTATGTGGCTAATATAATGCACCGGATAGGAAAACCATTGTTTACACCAGCCTGAAGTATATGGATACTGGATTCGTAAAGGACACGCCCCTGTAAGGATGACCTCGAATTGGGCAGAATGAGGAGAATGCCAAAACTGTTCGTGAGACGTTTGTTTAGTCAGAGAATGTCCCATCAGCGAGTAACATCGGAACTGAACATCAGCGCAACATCTGTCTTGTACGGATACAGTTAAAGATCGCATTGCAGAATCCACTTGATAAAAGTCGTGCTCATGTTCAGTTCTGTAGCTGCTCGCTGAATGGACTTTCCTTGACTCTAAACAAGAATTATCACAGACAGTTTCTATAGTTTCCTCCCTCCACCCACCTCGAGGTCTTCCTGATCAGGAGTTGTCCTTTATGGATCCAGTTTCCATGAACTTCCAGGGGGTACCAATGATGATTTTCCTATCCATTGTATAATGCTGCCTGCAGACTGTCCAGAAGTTTTAGTGCGCTTCGACCACAGACAGAAAAATCTCCTCCAATGCAGCAATATTACACCTCTGCTCTAGGGTCAGCATGGTAGCTGAAGAAAACAGTGCAAAACTTCAAAGTAGACGAGAACTATTTTCAACTTCTGTGTAAATGTTGACTGTTCCGGTTTTACGTCACGGACTCCCTTATCAACCAAGGGCTAGGACGGTTGCCTTCTTGCGAAGGACTTGTTTTGGCAGATGTAATCCTTACGCTGAGTGCATGCCTTTGCTAACCTCAGACCGTGACGGGGCGCGAACCCTCGACCTGACGCCTCAGAGTCGGAGACGCTACCGACTGAGCCACGGCGACTACTTCTGTGTAAATGTTGACCACAAGTTAAATGTCATTGGTCAGTTACCTGCAAAGCAAATTGAAAAATTAGGGAGGAACTTTTGATACACCCTTAGTATAGGGAAAACTTGAAAGTTTTAGGGAAGAAATGCTATATCCATTTTCATTTGATAGAAATTTTGTCAAAAAAAGTATATCACATTCATCATTGTATATTAAGGTTGTTGTTATTGTTTTACTTAAGTTGCCTGGCCGAACAGCCCTGAGTCTCTAAGGAAGGCACACATCATGCCTATCCATGGCTATGCCACAGAGCTTTCAGGGAGTGTATATTGTGTACTTGGCATATCTGGTTGTGTGGTACAGTCTTTCATAATGTGTTTGATGGTATTAGGTGACGTGTTATATCCTGGGCAGATATTACCAACGGATTTATCCAACATCTGATAGCTCAAAGGGCTGAAAGGTGCCCACATCACAGCCTGGCCAGGTGAACTTATCCTCACGAGGAAGGGAGAATTCAGAATGATGGCTGTGGGGAGGTTGTACGTGCAGCTTAGTGTTGTCATTGAGTGACTGAATGGAACCACGAGCTAATAAGGTATGAATATGTTTGCTAAGGTTGGTATGGGGTAGGCAAACAGTAAGAGATGAGAGTATTTGTGTCTGATATGTGCTGGGTGTTGTTGTAATGTTCCTGTGTGTGTTTGGGTGTTCTGTCATGTAGCGTAGTGGGAGGAGTTGGATTGTGGAGGCTGTGGCAAGAATTTGTGTGCATTGCATGTTAAGAAGGTCTTTGAGACTTAGATTACATGGTCTGTAGGTGGAGTGGCTGTGCAGCCTGTGATTATTATAATGCTTTATGTTGTATAATCTGTATGATACTGGGGTGTGATTTAGTACCCAAGCATGGCTTGCAAATTCCATTACTGTGTATATATTGTTTGTATATTGCTGTAGTGGTTACTTTGTTCGAATGTTGTATGGGCAAGCAACATGAGGCCATGTTGCTGTAAATTTAGTTTTCATGTTTTGACATTGTTTTCATCACACTGATGTATCATATATTATGCCAAGGATTTTAGGTGTATGTGTATTAAGGTGATGCTGTTCATGGTCAACTCTGGAATGTGACGGTGTTCTGCTGTCCAATTTGTAAGTAGAGTAACTGTGGATATGGATGGGGCTAAGTTAAATAATTTATAGTGTGGTGAGGTAGGGCTAGAGGAGATCTGTAGCCATGTTTGTGTTCTGATGTGTACTTGCGAGTGTCATGTCATTCCATAGGAAGCTATGTCTACTTGGAGTGAGTGTGGTGTGGGTAGATCATGCATGTATAGTTTCATGAATGTGGGTTATGAAACAGATCCTATAGGAACTCTGTATAGTTTCTAATGTTTGATAACTGACCTGCAAATGATATGTGCACACAATTTGTGTTGAAAATTTTATTTGTGAGGTTATGGCGAGGGATTGGATATTTTATATATGTCTAATGAGACGAGAAATGTATGTGTTGGCGTAGTTGAACTGATGCCAACAAAAATTCTGTCAGGTCTGTAAGAAGGGTGTAGTGTAATGGTCTAAAACCATGTTGTCACGGGGCTTGATAGAATGTAAGGTGTAATTTGTTGCAGTAATAGTCGGGAGTGCAGAGTAGTGTAATGGGGCTATGTAAAGAGGATAGCAAGGGGTTTCGTTTGCTTTCAGATGTTGGTTATTGTTTTGGGTGAGTAGTAATAGAATGGTGTGTTAGTGAGTACTTTTATGCCTTGTGGTCTGGTGTTTAAGGTGTTTGTTGTTTATATTATTAGAGCTACATGCAGATGAGTGCTTGAGAGTTTTGATGATATGCTTTGTATGACGGTTAGTGAAAGGCGTATAGTCTGGGTTTGTAGGGAACGGTCTCTTACATGCGATAATGTGTCAGTTGTCACAGTGGGGGTGAAAATGACTGACTTGGGAGAAATGGTTGATGAGGGCATTTACCTATTGTTTGCTTTAAGGGTATGGTGTCTGTTGTTGTAATGGCAGCATGGGATGTTACTGTCTTACTACTGGATAGTCTAATGCTGTTTGGAGTTTATTTTTCATCAAGCATTTCTTTTAGTATTTTATAATTGATATTTGTTAAGTGCTTGTATTTGTTGTGAGGCATCCTGTATTGTGGAATGTGCTGTCTGATGAGGATTTGAAATTCTGGTGTGAAATTTGGGTTTTTATTTGCTACCTCTAGGGACATGTTTTTTGTCCTTTTTTTAATTATTCTGTTAAAGAGTGTACAGCACTGTCTTTGTTTGTGATGGGAGTATTGTTTTTAGTTACAAATTATTGCTCGGTTTCATGAGTGAAAGCTTCCTAGATGGCTCTTTTGTAATTACCGGCACTGTATGTTTGTTTGTGACCAGCTGGGGTGGTCCTTTTGGAGATGATGATGTGAAGGTGGTCCGAACCTAGGGTTTTGACCACCCTTCATGATGTTATTGGGACAAAATTGGTGAACAGAAGGTGATGTTTGGAGATGATGATGGGAAGTGGGCTTAGTGGGGGTATGTGTTGATGAGTGTTATTGAATGAAGAGATTTACCGATTGGTTTTGTATTGTCAGCTCTCTGTCCATTTCAGGTTTGCCAACAAACTAAGCAGCTGTGTTGGCCCTGAAATCACCACTCAGTGTGATGTTTGGCACATTGGTGATGTATTGTAATTGTGGGGTGCCATTGTTAGGTCCTATGGAAGATGTTTGAAGGGAGATTTGTGTGTGATTGTGGCCAGTGCATACTTTAATTTCTTGTATTTCTATGGTGGAGGGATTTTGTGAGTGCATACAGTGAATGGATTTTTGTACAGAACTGATGAGTCCACTGCCACTGAGTCAATCATGTCTTTCCGGTTCTGGTTTTACGTCACGAACTCCCTTTTCTACCAAGGGCTAGGACGGCTGCCTTCTTGCGAAGGACTTGTTTTGGCAGTTGTAATTGTTACCCTGAGTGCATGCCCTTGCAAATCTCAGACCGTGACGGGGTGTGAACCCTCGACCTGACGCCTCAAAATCGCGGACGCTACCGCTTGAGCCACGGTGACTACTGATTCAATCATGTCTAATGGTGGTGAAGTTATGGAATGTGGTTGTTTTATGTGTACTTTGTTGTTCTGTTTCTTATAAAATACAATGTGTATAATACGTTGATTGATGAAGTGTACGTAGTTTTTAGGTGTTTATGCCATCTGTGATAAATTATAGAAAATTAAATCTTAATTTGCATGGCATCTGCTAGGTGCTACTGCAGGGGAATTAGGAGGAGGTGTAGATAGGGGAGAGGCAGTAGGAAAAGGTTATAATGATGGGTTTAGTGAGAATTGGGTGTTGGAAGGATGGACAGATTGGGGGATGGTGTATGGAAAGAGTATAGGATGGGTTTAAAGGAGGATGCATGATGTTAGCAAGTGTTGTACAGGTGAAATGGGTCCAGTTTTGGGTTGAGTTACAGAACACTGAATCTTTTATGTTTCAGTGAAATAACAGGTGTGGAGCATGTTGGACACGTGTTTGTTGTTTGGTCCTGGGTTACTCTCTTTGTCTCCGGCTATTACTCTTTGAAATATGACCGCTGGAGACTCATTTCTTGGTTGTAAAACTTACTGGGTAACCAAAGCATCATCCAGGTTTTCGTGCCTACTGAGGGGCACAGGTTGGTTGTGGCAGTTTGGCCTCTTATGCTGCTCCTCTTCTGAATTGCTGCTATGGAGGGTTTACCTACGCTGCCACGCCAGGTCCATATCATTAAGGTTAGTAGGTATACATTAAAAATACAATTTATATTCTACCCCCTTGTAATGGGCATTGCAATGCACACATCCCTTCACCATAATACCCAATAGCCTTATCAAACAACAGGGCCTGAAGTGGCAGCATTGGTAACCCTCCACAGCTGTATATCAGAAGAGGCACAGTAAACGAGGCTAATACAATTTCTTCTCAAAGAAACGGTTCACCGGCAGTCATTCCTCAAAGACTACTTCTAGCAGGAGACATTGAGAGAAACCCAGGTCTCAAATATAAATGTCCATCATGCTCAACACCTGTTACTTCAAACCGATACACTAAAGGATCCGTGTTCTGTAACTCCTGCGGAAACTGGACCTATTTCACATGTACAATGCTTGCTAACGTAAAATACTTTGCAAATACTTGGATCTGCTCATAATGCTCCCTACACTCATTCAGACTCACTTCCTATCCCCAGGCACATCTTGGAACACTTCTCATCACATTATACTTAAATTAAGCCTCTGATGCCATTCCCTGCTATAACCTAACCAAACTGATAGAATTTTAAACAATCATGCACAATAATACAAAAAGGTGACTGGCCATCTACCATGCAGGCAAGTGGCACTCGTTTCATTTGCCTGCCAGTCGTCAAACATAAAAGACATTATAAGCGTGGTCCCTGAAGGATTCCTTTTTGCACCCACCCTCTTCAACCTATACATTCACCCAAAGTACACACAGCTTCATACGCAGATGACATAACACTCACAAGTATACATCAAAATGCTAACACAGCTGCAGTCCTACCTCAACTCACCACATGAATATTCACCACAAAAAGATTTAATATAGCCCCAGCCAAATCCAAACTTACTCTGCCCACAAACAGGACATGTGAACACTGTCACATTTCACTACTCTCCATAAACAACATCCCCTTGACAAACTCACATAAACCTAGAATACAGTACTTGGTATACCATACAATACCTAAATGTCATTTAAACAATATATCACAAGTGTCAAAAACAACTTGACCTCGTAACAATGTTACAGAATGAGTATTTTTTTTATTTTTATTTAAGCTGGCTGATTTTTATATTTGTTATGTAGTGTAATTTAATTGACAAAACCTGTAAGTTTCATTCAATCTGATCAAATAGTTTTTTGAAGAAAAAAAAAATAAGCAAAAAATATAAATTTAAAATGATAATGAAATTACTTCTTACCTGATGACAAAAACTTTCTTCCCTTATTGTATTTACCTAGGCACTTTCCCCCATTTTGGGGGGTAGCCAACAACAAAGAACAAGCAAAACACGTATGGTTACACTTCGTTCTTCTAGCAATGACACGGGATTTGGCCAAGGGTTTGGATGGTACTGCTGGAGTGCCACATCCCATCTTCCCCCCCTCTTCCACAACTTGCATCGCTTCATACTACCAAATCCCCTACCACAGATTGCCTCTACAAGGCACTCCATGATAACAGCAGATGCCAATCAGAACTGCGTCACAATCATTCGCCACTCATTTCTATTCCTAGCACACTCACTTGCCTCCCTCACATCCATTCTCCTATCATTCAAGGCCCTCCTTACTTCTAGCCACCCCAACCTAGGCCTCCCTCTGGCATTTCTCCCATCAACTTCCGATTTCATTACCTCTTTCAGTAGTCGTTCATTATCCATCCTCTCTACATGACCAAACCATCACAAAACATTTATATCTACTCTAGCTGCCAAGTCTCTCCTCACACCCATTCTCCCTCACTTCTTCATTCCTAACCCTATCCAACAGCAATACACCAGTCATACTCCTCAGACATTTCATCTCAAACACAAAAGAGTTCCAGGAGCTGAATATGGAAAATGATGCCATGAAAACTTCCTTTGCAGATGCACTAAAGGGGAATGTGGCAGTAAAAGAGGCTGTAAAGGTGGTGGCACTGGAAAACATACAAAAAGTTGACTATAAAGAGACAGTAATCGAAAAAACGAAAGACGTTGTGATGGAAAGGGCAAACCCACTCATCAGACAGGCACTTGATAAGGAGAAGACGGTGGTAATCTCAGGCATAAGCGAATCCCAGGAGCCAACATGGCAGGGGAGACGAAGAAAATAAAGCTAGGGTTGTAGACCTGATAAGAAAGCTTGGAGTAGTATGTGGTCCTGAGGATATTGTAAACACACCAACTAGGTAAATATTCGAGGGAGGGAAAGCTGAGACCAACAAAAGTAACCTTTGAGAGGGGAAACATGTAGGGAAATATTGTTGAGAAAAAAAAAGTCTAAAAGACCTTCAAGAATTCAAAGAAGTGTTCATTAGACGATACAGAACACAGGAAAAGATGGGAAAGATCAAAAACTTGTTGCAAGAGGCAAGAAGGTTAAATGATGAAAGAAGAGAAAAAAATTTTCATTACAGAGTTCTTCCAGACAAAGGGGAGATAAAGAAGATAATGACAGAAGATCAGGGGATGGGGCCTCATTAAGATTGTTATACACAAATGCTGATGGATTAGCTGGTAAGGCAGTAGAATTAAAAGATAGGATTCACAACAGTAAGACAGATATAGTAGCAATTACAGACTAAGTTGAGTGAGGACATAAACAGTGTCACAGTTTTTCCTAAGGGCTTCAGAATACTAAGGGTTGAAAGATCTGAGAGGACTGGTGGAGGGATAGCACTGCTCATAAGTGAAAGGATTCAAGTTGAAGAAATAAACTTGGCTATAGAAAGTGAGTTCAATGAATTTCTTGTTGCTTGCATAAATACTGGGTCAGAGAGCATTATAATAACTTGTATAGAACCCACCAAGGAACCAAAAGTTCAAAGAAAATACCAGGTTCTCTATTGAAAAGTCTCTAGTTTACTGTGAAAAAAAAAGGGGGAATTGTGCAGTAATAAGAAATGGCTCATACAATATATATAT
>JAXCGZ010008319.1:0-5000 GCA_037179515.1 Halocaridina rubra
GTTTCTGAATTCATTATTATTTCTTATTGAGGGGAGCTGGCGATGCCGGTCGTAGTTTCTGTTCCTGTATGTGTTATTTTGACTGTCGTTATTGGCCGTGACCGGTCGTTGTTGCCGCTGCAATACAGAAGCATATGTAGCAGGTATGGTTTGGTATATGATTTCTTCCCAGTTGTTGCTTAGTTTGAAGAATGGGCATTGCTTAGCAATTATGTTCAATAACCTGATGACGCCAAATCTGTTGAGAGCATCCCCCTTATCATTTACATCATAACACATCCGATCAACGTCGCCGGTACCAAGCCTGAACTGCAGATTAGTCTTGATAACTGAAACCCCATTGGTCTCACTCCAAGTTGCTAGTTGATTATTGAAATAGTTGATCTTTTCATCGAACTCTTCGACTCTAAGGACAGGTGCTACTTCACATATGTGTATGCTCATCTCCTCGTTCACCTCCTTGAGATCGGTTATGAGAGAACCCAATCTATCAAGGATATCCACAGGCTGAGACCCATTAAGGATGTCTTGAATACCGCAGTATAAGATGCAATATTTAGGAGCCCATCGAAGTTTCTCTGAGACCCAACAATTTATGAGATCTATATTAGCTCCTCTTATAGTTTGAACGGAGCATTGTTGGTTCAAGTCTGACATACGAACAGGGGAGAGGCTTGTGTCACCCAGAAGCAGGCTTCCCTCAGGTAGGGGCCGGGTAGGGGTTACACCCTGCGGTTCCAGTGTCGTCTGCTGTGAGTTGTATGTTCCCTGAAGTAACCCGACTTGTTCTTCCAGTGAAGAGATACGATCATTTAACTTGTTGATTGTGATTGTGAGTTTATCGATAACAAGATCTCTGACTTTTATTCTCTCTCTCATTTCTTCAATGTCTCTCATTTCCTCTTGAGGAGCTAATTCACAGTTATCAACATTACTCTCTGAATCGTTTGTTAGTGACGATCTATGCTTTTCAAGAATCATATCAATGAGTTTATCTTTCGTGTGCCAGACCCTTGTGATACCTATTTCCCGACAGTGCTTTTGTAATTCAGTTTTTGTATAATTATCATTGAGGAATTCCTAAGTAGGGTTTTCCAAAGACACTAGGTTTTCAATAGAAGACATTATAATATGAAAAATACAAAACACTAAGATTAAAATACTTTTGCCACTGGCAGTGCTTGTAGATGTTCTTACTGCGCATGCGCAGAATTTGAAAAAAAATTAAATGTGAGCCCTTTACGGGAAATTTGATTATCTTAACCTAAAATAAAACTAAGTTCATAAATTCAAAAACTTAAGAGACACATTTTCATTGTTCTAAAACACTTCACAGGGTCACAGAGGTACACAGAATACACAAAGGCAGTTTAGAAAACACGAAAAACCATGAAAATATTAGGAACGCACCAGGCAAGATTGTTTACCTTAGGGAGAGAGCAGAGAGAGAAGAGAGAGAGAGAGAGAGAGAGAGAGAGAGAGAGAGAGAGAGAGGAGAGAGAGAGAGAGAGAGAGAGAGAGAGAGAGAGAGAGGAGAGAGAGCAGCACGAAATTGTTAATAAATATATTTCTTTTTTTCTTTTTATTGCAGAGAGAGAGAGAGAGAGAGAGAGAGAGGAGAGCGAGAGGAGGAGAGAGAGAGAGAGAGAGAGAGAGAGAGAGAGAGAGAGAGAGAGAGAGAGAGAGAGAGAGAGAGAGAGAGAGAGAGAGAGAGAGTGTCAAGAAATTGTTTATAAATATTATCCTTTTGAGAGAGAGAGAGAGAGAGAGAGAGAGAGAGAGAGAGAGAGAGAGAGAGAGAGAGAGAGAGAGAGAGAGAGAGAGAGAGAGTAATAATAATAATAATAATAATAATAAGCCTTTATTTCCAAAGTACATTGGGTATTCAAATAAGATACATATATATTCCAGATAGACATCTGTGGTGTACGATATAGACATACTAAAACAAACAAATCATAAAGATGAGTGTACCATTAAAATTTACAAGTAAAATCTTCCTTTAAGAGTAACTTCTTAAGATTATATTTAAAAGTATACACTGAACCAGCATTTTTTAGTTCTCTGGGAAGCTGATTATATAAATGAGGTCCACGAATGTTTATATCTCTTGAGCCAATATCAGTTTTAGACCTTCGTACTAATAAATCTTCCCCTTGACGGTAGTTAACCCGGTAACTGAGCTTACTGTAGAAAAATTATACAAGCAATCAGGAAGATTGTTTCTTAGTATATTAAAAACAAAGGTACATATATCAAAAACATATTTATCTCTAATCTTTATCCATTCTAGATCTTTTAAAACAGGAGAGATGTGCTCGTATTTTCTTACATTGCCAACAGCCACTCGTGCTGCAAAGTTTTGTAACTTTTGTATTCTTTGTAATTGAGTCTTATTTGTACATCCCCAAACTTTGAGACAGTAATTAATTAAACTCATAGCTAAGGACTGGACAATTATTATACGAGTTGATGTTTCAAATGAGTCTTTTACCCTATTTAGATATATTAGAGTACCCATTACTTTTTTTATAAATTTCATCTATATGCATTTCAAAATTCATGTAACGGTCAAAATAGACACCTAGAGAGAGAGAATCACGAAATTGTTAATAAATATTTCCTTTTTTCTTTTTATTGCAGAGAGAGAGAGAGAGAGAGAGAGAGAGAGAGAGAGAGAGAGAGAGAGAGAGAGAGAGAGAGAGAGAGAGAGAGAGAGAGAGAGAGAGAGAGAGAGAGTCACGAAATTGTTTATAAATATTATCCTTTTGAGAGAGAGAGAGAGAGAGAGAGAGAGAGAGAGAGAGAGAGAGAGAGAGAGAGAGAGAGAGAGAGAGAGAGAGAGAGAGAGAGAGAGAGAGAGAGAGGTGAAAGCTCGATCTCAATAACCCACGTTGTTTGCGACGCTCCCAATTTAAGGCAGATTCGTACATTAGATAACAATAGTTTCATTTTTGCATGGCGACAAACCAGTTTGTCTGTAGCGTTGTTCAAAGTAATCTATGTTACGTCTGACATTATAAATAAGTGCCAAAAATTTCACCACTAAACAACAGCAGTAATAATATTAATAATAATAATAATAATAATAATAATAATAATAATAATAATATAATATAATAACTAATCATGATAATAATTGGAGAGTCGAACACTGGGGCCTGTCCAAATACGCATAAAGTATTTCTAAACATGTTTTCACATATGGTAATGTGTTTATTTGATTAATGTTAACAATTAACTTTACGTGAATAATATAATCTTCTGTATCTCCCCCGTTTCCGGGTTGGTTCGAATATCAATGCGCTTTCGAATACTCTTTTACATCTATCCAAATAACTCGACATGAATGTGTGCTGTGTCTAAACAGCTAACCACATGCATTAACTGAATATCATCATGAGCGCATTCTTGCGCGTTTGCGCGCTCGTTGGGTGTAACCTGCTGGAGATGATATTAAAATAGCAAAAAGTCTGAGTTAAGAAAAATAATATAAAATATAGAAAATTAATAATAAAAAGTTGCGCAGTATATGCACGGGTAGAGGTGGCTAGTTTTTCGTGCTTGTCAAGGGCAATGCTGCCCAGCCCACTTCATAGGGCACTGACCTAACGTTCACCATGACCTAAGACACCCTACAACGCAAATAAATGCAAAAAAGATATCCCACAGCCGCAAGGGATTTATAACAAGTTTCCACTTAGCATATTTTTTTTTTTTAGGATGGGATGGGATAGGAGGGGAAAAAAGGGGGGGAGGGGATTAAGGCTATAAGGGAACTGGAGGGAAAAGCACGAAAATTAAATAAAGTAAGAGATAAAAATGAGAGGGGCAGACCCTCGTGCTCAGTTTTGATTTATTTGTTGTTCTGTCACAGAAGAATTTATTATAAATGAAGATGCAATAGCAAATTAAGTGCAGGATTATCACCGATCCATATTTATAATATTGTCATTCGTAAATATAATGAATCCTAATCCAAGGAAAATTAGGCTTATATGATATTTTATATTTTATTTGCAATAATATTTAAAGTTATATCCGCTCCATATCAAAACCTCAAAACGCTCGACACGGGAGTTGATAGACGAGCGATTGTGCCTATCGTGGGGCGATAGGAAGGGCATCATCCAGCAGCCTACATTCCCCAGCCACACTTGTCTGTCTGTGCACACCACCATAATAGGGACTAACAGTGACACATAAACCAAGGATTATTATCTAAGTCTCAGCTTGGTGAAGACCTCTTTCCACTAATGATCTAAAAAATCATTACCTGTTGTCCTGCACCTGGTAGTACATACATACATATACCTTGGCTGTTTCCCCCTTAAATTGGGGGGTAGCCGACATCAAAAAAGGAAAACAGTTTGGGGAGAAGTTATTCTCCCCCCCACTCCCCTTCTTCTTTGACGTCTCACAGGAGGTTGGTACAAGGGGGGGGGATTCCCAGTCCCCCCGCCCCGTCCACTTTTAGTCGCCTTTTACGACACGCAGGGAATACGGTGAGGCTATTCTTTGATATTGTGCCCGCCCCACAGGGCACAGGATATATATATATTTATATATATATATATATATATATATATATATATATATATATATATATATATATATATATATATATATATATATATATATATATATATATATATATATATATATATATACCTGGTAGTGTATATAAATAATAACCGCGGTAACGCAGTGGTTAGAACACTCAATTCAAGAAGCGACAGACGAGTGATCGAGCCAACCGCAAAGAATTATGAAGGACATCCAGCCTTAATTTCCCAGTACCAAGCTGTGTCCACCTTATAATGGCGATTAACATTGACAAATCAAAACTAGAGTTTTTTAATTTCCTTAATTCAGTGTTTTAACTAAGGCCTGATTTCTTAAACAGTATAAACCTAAGATACCATATTGTTAGTTAGCTAGACACGCACACAAATAGATTTCATAAACGCATCTGACGCGGTTCTGTGTATGGCTAGAAT
>JAXCGZ010008319.1:10000-15000 GCA_037179515.1 Halocaridina rubra
AATAATAATAATAATAATAATAATAATAATAATAATAATAATAATAATAATAATAATAATAATAATAATAATAATAATAATAATAATAATAACAACAACAACAACAACAACAACAATAATAATAATGATAATAATAATAATGATAATAATAATAATAATAATAATAATAATAATAATAATAATAATAATAATGAAGATATTTACGACTTTATTATTATGTGAGAGATGTGGGATGAGTATTTTTAACTCTGATCAAGCCCAAATTGTTAGGATACTGTTCAAATACAGGTTCGTACATCTAACAACGTCTCCAATAAGTCTACTGAGTTGGGAAGGCACTCCCCCCTAACTCCAAGTGGATTAGGTGAAGAGAAACCTTACGAGCCAACATCAGGGTTCACGTGATAAAAAAAATATCTCGGTTCACTGACAGGGTCCGCGGTAGTTCAGTGGTAGAGCACACGAGTCGGCAGGCGATTATCGATGGCTCGAACCCAACGCGTGGCGTTAGGAAGGGCATCCAGCCTTAATCCCCCTTAAAGCTCCAACCTATCTGGGTCCACCTCCATTCGAATTGGGACTAATTTGATATATAAAACCGTGGTTTATGATCAGGTTAAAAAAAGTTTCTTAAGTACAAATCTATACCTCATTACAAAACACCAAAGCAATGAGAATCATGACGTAACGATGAGGACTGATTGCAGTTTGGTCTTTGGCCCGATTTCTTAAGCAGTGTAAACCTAGGATACCATATTGTTAGTTAGCTAGACACACACAAATGGATTTAATAAACGCATCTGACGCGGTTCTGTGTATGGCTAGGATCCCACGTGGGATCCTATGCGTTTATGAAATCCATTTGTGTGTGTCTAGCTAACTAACAATATGGTATCCTAGGTTTACACTGTTTAAGAAATCGAGCCAAAGACCAAATTGCGATCAATCCTCATCGTCACATCATGATTCTAATTACAGAGCCGCGTCAGATGCGTTTATGAAATCCATTTGTGTGGGTCTAGCTAACTAACAATATGGTATCCTAGGTTTACACTGTTTAAGAAATCGGGCCTTTGTGTCAGTGATTAATTGCTTAAAAATAACTTTCTTTGATTGGTGATAAAAACAGGTATGCTATAAACCAGTTGGATTCACCTGTACACATCATCACCTCTGAGAACAATCATGCATTATCAAAAAAGGTGACCCGAAAATATTCCCTAATGCCCAAGGTAGTTTTTTTTTTTCAGCCCAAGGATATACAGAAAATATCCAGCATTATTTTCTCAGCTCCAAATTGTTCGTGTTCATCACCATTCAAATGGGAATTAATAGTGACATTAAACAGTAGACATCACCAAGGGCAACCTTTAGTTATAGAGCTTTGCATCTCTTCAAAGTTTTTTCCATGCGTTTGCTAGCCTCATGGGGACTACTAATATCGTTCAAAATACTGAATAATAAAAGGATTGCGGTGGCACAGTGGTTAGAACGCTCGACTCGGGAGCTGATAAAACGCGATCGCGCCCACCACGACGTCATTGGGATGGACATCCAGCCATAATTCCCAAAAATCTGTGTCCACCCCCATTATGAGAATTAATAGTGACACATAAAAAGAAATATTTATATTAAAAAATACAACGATAGAAATTAAAATATCACAAGCGTGAGATGTGATACCCTCTCTTACCTTTGCCCAGGGCGCTACTGAAAGAATACACGCAAGAAAGCCAATTCAAATATACTTTATGAAGGGGGGTTAAGACAAACCCCGTCCAAATATTCAAGTGATATGGGAGACTGGGGAGAGGGTTAGGGGGTTATAAGTAAGAAAAAAATGTGGATGATAAGTCATGTGGCGCCAAGTGCCAGATTTCAATGCTTAAGCGACTATCGGTGCCAACACTGCGATATAAAGTATTAGTTAAGGTATTTGTTAGAGCAAACATTCATTTACTAATTTTACTAGTTTTGGAGGGTTAGGTTAAGAAAGTTTGGTTATATAGATTATACATTAACAAATAAATACTTTTCTATTCAATAATATATATTATTGTTAAATTTGTATATTTGGAGGTTAATTTAAGTAGTGTTCGTTAAGCACACAGCTGTGTCTCAGCACACCTAGCCATAATGTAATGTTCTACCGGTCTCAGGTTCGAATCGCGACAGTTATAGGGTAATAAATTTGGTAATATTATTATTATTATTATTTTTATTATCATTACTATTGCTATTTTAAATATTATTATTACTATTTTTATTACATATAATAATAATAATAATAATTATTACTATAATTATTATTATCATCATCATCATCATTATTATTATTATTATTATTATTATTATTATTATTATTATTATTATTATTATTATTATTATTATATATATATATATATATATATATATATATATATATATATATATATATATATATATATATATATATATATATATATATATATATATATAATCATAATGATAATAATACTAATTATTATTATTATTATTATTATTATTATTATTATTATTATTATTACTATTATTAATACATACATACATATACCTTGGCTGTTTCCCCCTTTAATTGGGGGGTAGCCGACATCAAGAAAGGAAAACAAATAGGGGGATTACTTTGCTCTATGGGCAATGACGAGGGAGCTAGCGACCGTTCAGATGGCACTGCTGGAGTGCCACAGCCCATCCTCCCGGCTCTTCCACAACCTGTGTCGCTTCACAACTGCCAGCTCCTCCTACTGCCCCTACCACAGGGCTAGCTCTGTAAGATGCAGCCCCGTGGTAACAGCAGATGCCCATCAGAGCCGCGTCACAATCTCTCGCCACTCATTCCTATTCCTAGCACGCTCGCTTGCTTCCCTCACATCCATCCTCCTATCATTCAGGGCTCTCCTTACTCCATCCATCCATCCAAACCTAGGTCTCCCTCTAGCATTTCTCCCATCAACTCTCGCATTCATCACCTTTTTCAGCAGCCTTTCATCATTCATCCTTTCCACATGGCCAAACCGTCTCAGAACATTCATATCTACTCTGGCTGCAATTTCTCTCCTCACACCCGTTCTTGCTCTCACCACTTCATTCCTAACCCTATCCAATCGAGATACACCAATCATACTCCTCAGGCATTTCATCTCAAACACATTTAGTTTCCGTCTCTCACTTACTTTCATACCCCATAACTCTGATCCATACATCACAGTTGGCACAACCACTTTCTCATACAAAACTTTCTTAACATTCATTTCCAACCCTCTATTATTCATCACTCCTTTCAATGCACCCAACACTTTACATCCTTCATTCACTCTGTGACACACATCTGCTTCCACTCCACCATTTGCAGCTATAACCGAGCCTAAATACTTAAACTGATTAACCTCCTCAAGTGTCTCTCCATTCAACATAACATTCAATCCAGCACCATCCTCATTTCTTGTACACCTCATAACCTTACTCTTTCCCACATTCACTCGCAGCTTCCTTCTCTCACACACCATTCCAAATTCTGACACTAACTGACACAGCTTTTCCTCTGAATCTGCCACCACCACAGTATCATCTGCAAACAGCAACTGATTCAGCTCCCACTCGTTATCATCCCCATCTACCATTCTCAAACCTCGACCACGCACTCGCTCATTCACCTCTCTTACAACTCCATCAATATATAAATTGAACAGCCATGGTGACATCACACATCCCTGTCTCAGTCCCACACTCACTGGAAACCACTCACTCACTTCATTCCCTACCCTAACACAAGCTCTACTGCCCTCATACAAACTCTTAACTGCATGCAACAATTTACCATTTATTCCATATAATCTCAAAACATTCCACATAGCCTCTCTATCAACTCTATCATATGCTTTCTCCAGATCCAAAAATGCAAAATACACATCCTTACCCTTTGCTAAATATTTCTCACATAACTGCCTAACTATAAAAATCTGATCTATACAACCTCTACCTCTCCTAAAACCACTCTGCACTTCCGCGATCACATATTCTGTCTTATCCCTAATCCTATTAACCAGTATCCTACCATACACTTTTCCTACCACACTCAACAAACTTATACCCCTAAAATTACTGCATTCATACATATCTCCCGTACCTTTGTATAGGGGCACTATACAGGCAATCACCCAATCCAAAGGCACCAATGACAGCATAAAGCATATATTAAACACTCTCACTAACCATTCCAATGCAATCACACCCCCTTCTTTCAACATCTCCGCTCTCACACCATCCATTCCAGGTGCTTTACCTGCTTTTGCTTCATACAATGCCCTTTTCACCTCCTCTCTTGTAATCTCTCTATCATTTTCATCTCCCATTACTGGCCCTTGAACCCCTCCCACTGCCACTATAGCTGCCTCTCTATCTTCCTCAACATTCAGCAAGCACTCAAAATATTCTGCCCATCTTTTCCTTGCATCGTTCCCTCTTAACATCTGTCCATTCACATCTTTCACTGTCTCTTCCATCCTCGATCCACCCTTCCTTGCTCTCTTCACTTCTTTCCAAAACTTCTTTTTATTCCCCTCATATGACCTACTAAAATCCTGTCCCCACCTAACATTTGCCAACCTCTTCTCTTCCTCTACCTTCCGCTTGGTTTCCACATTTTTCTCCCTATATCTTTCATACTGCTCCCTACTTTTACACTGCAGCCATTCCTCAAAAGCCCTCTTTTTCTCTTCCACCTTCATTTTCACCCCTTCATTCCACCACTCGCTGCCCCTCCCCATGCCACCTCCAACAAACCTCTTTCCACACACATCACTTGCATGTCCCACAAAACATTCTTTCATCAACCCCCATTCCTCCCCTAACTCCCCAACTTCTCTTTCTTTCACCCTGTCATATGCCACTCTCAACCTGTCCTGATATTCCTGTCTCTTCTCTGGCTTTTTCAACTCTTCCACCTTCACTATTTCCCTTCTACATCCCCCCACACTATTTCC
>JAXCGZ010008319.1:20000-41967 GCA_037179515.1 Halocaridina rubra
CATCCAGCCTGAATTATCCATACAGTACCAAGCTATCTGTGTTCCAAAGCCTGCATAAGTAATTACGGTACGTTTTGCTCGGTGCGATTATCGCTCAACGATGATCGTTCATGGCTAAACGATGATCGTCAAACGATTGTCTAGAGCACTAATTCTTTGTTTTTTGAATGGGTCTGTTTTGCTTCGAGCGACAGCCGCGGCAGTCGCTCGGAGCAAAACAGACCCATTCAAAAACAAAGAATTAGTGCTCTAGACAATCGTTTGACGATCATCGTTTAGCAATGAACGATCATCGTTGAGCGATAATCGCACCGAGCAAAACGTACCTTTAGTCCCAAATAAGATCAAGCCTGAAGCAGTTTCTTTCTTTCTATTTTGCGAACTGTTCATTCGTGATGATTTTCTCATAGTTGCGTGATATATGCGTTTTATTACAAAAATCTTTACACATGAGGACCGCAGTAGCATAGTAGTTAAAATTCTCGTCTCCAAAGGTAACAGACACAAGATTGAGCCTACAGTACACTCTCCCCAGTCTGGTGTTCCTCTCCTAACTAATATTCTACCTATGTTCTTACCACGACGAAAATTCCTTTCTCAGACGCCAAAAGCGCCTTTAGTGAGAATGACTTTACTGGTCTTAGTCAAGGTAAAATCAGAGATGGAGATAATTTGAATCTTGTAAAGATGAATAACCCCCAAAACACAATGTAAAGTTAAATAACACTGTAAACTGTTAGGTCAGGTTGGGCTGGGTTGAGGTTGGGCTAGGTTAAGTCAAGTGACTAGCATTGTAAATATAAGAAAAACCTTTGAGCACCCTGGGGTTACTCTTCTTTACAAGTACCCCAAGCTCCTGCCGTCTGAGACTGAATCATAGCTCAAAGTCATAGTCATATCATAGAGGAAAATAATTTTGTTTGTGAATGCAAGAAAGAACTGCGCGACAGCAATACTGCCCATGGACAAATTTTAAGGAATCCATGAACACGATATGGCTTATATCTATTTTATGGTGTATGGTTCTTTCAACGTGTACTCATGAGACAGCAACAAACGAAGGTCAGAGATTACAGGTACAGTATCATCCATTTCACTTGTCCCGAAAACCAGTTTGACTTTTATATATCAACTATTTACTACTTGAATAAGGAGCAGGGTGTGTCCAGTACCCTTTCCTGACTTAGAGTATTACATTATTATTTTATTTTACAGGGTGTCCACAAGTCTGGGTACATAGGAAATTTCACTATGCAGACCTATTCAATCGAGTTCACCTGAATTTTGTAAAGCGCATCAAATTATGCATTGAAAATGATGGAAATCATATTGAAAATATTCTTTATTAACATAGATTTAAATAAAATTGTTTTGTTTTCAAAGTATGTGTTAATCTCCTGTGTACCCAGACGAAGTCTGGGTACACAGGAGATTACACATACTTTTAAAACAAAACAATTTATTTAAATCTAATGTTAATAAGAATATTTCAATATGATTTCCATCATTTTCAATGCATAATTTGATGCGCTTTACAAAATTCAGGTGAACTCGATTGAATAGGTCTGCATAGTGAAATTTCCTATGTACCCAGACTTTGTGGACACCCTGTACATGTAGTTTATTTTTATTTGTAAGCGCATAAACCAGAGCAAGCCATAAGCAACTCTATGGGGGTTCCTTAGTACCTGAGAGCACATGCTAAGCCATGTGACAAAGGGTTAATGTGCCAAGATGGTTGCTGTTCTAATGAACTGCGGGCCACAAGTGGAAGGTCCGCTCACCCTCAAGGGTGAACATCCAACAACAACAACAGTTCTAATGATGGAAAAATAGTGATGACTCGGCTAAAACTCGAAGTAGCCCGTAATCATATGATTACTCTAAGGCATATATGGTCGACCTTTACGATATTCCAGTCGACATAAGATATTTTCATCTTAATTCGGACAAAACGTTCACTTCAAAAATTTAAAGTTTATTTGTTCAAAACAGTCAAATTTACTTACATACTATTTTTGTTTCAGCAGTTCTATACCAATAATATTTAAATAAAAAAATAAATAACTAAATAAATGTGGCCCGCGGGCCACATTTCCTTTTGTTTGTTTGTTATTCACTTTTTCTATTTAAATATTACTGCTATAAAACTGTTGTAGCTAAAAATATTATATATGTCAATTTCGACATTTTTGAAACGAAAGTTTGGCCCGAATTAAGTTAATAATCATTCTATGTAGCCCGGGTTGCCCATATTATTTCCTTAAAAGAAAACCTGAACATGAAATTAACTAAAAAACGATAAAAACGGAATTTAATTAGACTTTCCAGATTCCGTGGGATATGTTTGGCTTCAAGAATATCTTTTTCCACAAGAAATATAATATTAAAGATTTATTTTGTCAATAGAAAACAAACATACATTTAATAAATGAAGTTCAAAACGAAAATAAATAGGACTTTCGAGATTATGTTTCAGATTTTCGGATAAAAGAATACCATTTCCACAAAAATTTTAATTTGTTTTAGTCAAATTCCTCTGGTGTTAAAATCAACCTTTCCAAGTAATCACTAAACCCGCGTTCAGACCAAAGTGGCACCTCGCACGTGGCATGCCACGTGGCACGCCAGTTAAAAACGAACATCCGGATATAAATAAAACCTTTCACACAGAAGTGGCGTGACACGTCCCATCTGCCGCAAATAGCACATGGAACGTGTCACGAAACTTGTGTATAAGGTTTCATATATTTCCGGATGTTCGCTTTCAACTGGCGTGCCACGTGGCATGCCACGTGCGACGTGTCACTTTGGTCTGAAAGCGGCCTAACGTGTATGTTAAGAAGTCGACAGTATTCCAAGTGCAAATATTAACTATCCTTTTTATATTTGTCAAAAGGAGGTAGGTATCCCTTCTCTAGAACTAGAGCGACCTACCAATGACTTGCTTTACCAGAACAGACCGACAATTTAGTCACTTTCTCCTAGTGCTCCTAAGATGCTCATAAGAAAAAACAAATACAATTGACACCACTGAAGGAAATGGAAAGTGACAGTGGAATAAAACATATATACGTACAGGGTGTCCACAAAGTCTAGGTACAAAGGAAATTTCACTATGCAGACCAATTCAATCGAGTTCACCTGAATTTTGTAAAGCGCATCCAATTATGCATTGAAAATGATGGAAATCATATTGAAAATATTATTTATTAACATTAGATTTAAATAAAATTGTTTTGTTTTAAAAGTATGTGTTAATCTCCTGTGTACCCAGACTTCGTCTGGGTACACAGGAGATTAACACATACTTTTAAAACAAAACAATTTTATTTAAATCTAATGTTAATAAATAATATTTTCAATATGATTTCCATCATTTTCAATGCATAATTTGATGCACTTTACAAAATTCAGGTGAACTCGATTGAATAGCTCTGCATAGTGAAATTTCCTATGTACCCAGACTTTGTGGACACTCTGTAGATCAGCTACCTCAAAAATTACATAATATTCATAAAATAAAAGTTTTATCAATTCTGTATCTAAATATATATATATATATATATATATATATATATATATATATATATATATATATATATATATATATATATATATATATAATATATATATATATATATATATATATATATATATATATACCAATATCTGCATACTCTTAAAGTATGTACATTAATTTCCCACTGTTGTGTAATTAACTGCAAAATGCTACAAACATTTTACATAAAAATCAAGTTAAAACTGCCGTATTAAACCATTCCATTAAGGAACAGAATATTTCAGTGTTTCCAAAGCATAAAATAGTCCAAATTACTATCTTTATGAAAGCTATGATCTGTAGTATAAGAAGAAAGCCATCTGAAATATCCGAAATCATAAAATTAGTGAATTTTTTATATACTAATTCTCTAAAATTAAAGAGAAAGAAATTTGGGTATTTGTGCAGTTAATGCTCATAATTATCTTCTAAAATAGTTAGGTTACGTCAGGTTTGCTTAGATTGTTTAATTTATGTAAGGGGAACTAAGGGTCAAAACCCTCATTTAGGAAAGGCGATTGTAAAGTTCTTTCAGATAATTGCTTTTGATACTAAAATGCGATTTTTCGTATGATTTCAAAGCAAAACGATCGATTCTGTAAGTAATTTCCATAATCTATGCTTTTTTTTTTAAATACAACTCATAATTCTTTTATTTCGATCATTTCACACACAACAAAAAAATCACTAGGATAAGCAAAGCTCATAGTCCAGATCCAATATGGGCTTCATATTCATAATTATCGAATTGTTACTCTTAAAAACTAACAAATAATAATAAAATACAAATTCTTGCGAATCATTACTGAGTAAACCCAACCCTTCCCACCTTCCCAAAAAGGAAGAAAAACAACCATGACGGTGAACGAATATTAAAGTATCCCGTCATCGTCACTGGAAGAAGAAGAAGAAGAAGAAGAAGAAGAAGAAGAAGAAGAAGAAGAAGAAGAAGAAGAAGAAGAAGAAGAAGAAGAAGAGAAGAAGAAGAAGAAGAAGGAGGAGGAGGAGGAGGAGGAGGAGGAGGAGGAGGAGGAGGAGGAGGAGGAGGAGGAAGAAGAGGAGGAGGAGGAGGAAAGATATTATCTGGGAAACATATTATTTGGCATTTACAAGGCATAAAGCTACTAGTACTTTTTGGACTCAGCAAGACTTATATAGTGTTTTTGCTTATTCAAAGAAAGCTACTTAGAAAGTCCTATGATTGACTCAGAAACTACAGAGAAAGTTTTTTTTTTTTTCAAGAAAAAAAAAAAGGCTTTTAGAAAGAGATATTCCTGATTCAAAAGCCACTTAGTACTCTTTATCACAAAAAAGCCACTAACAAAGTGCTTTATTTGACCTAAATGTCCTCTGAAAAAGTATTGTTATTGACTTAGAAACTTCTTAGAATGTGCTTTTCGATAAAAAAAAAATTCTCCATGAAAGTCTTTCTAAAACCAAAAAAAGTAAACACAAAACTTTTATTGACTAAAAAAAAATTTATAAAGAGACTTTTTATTACCAAAAAGAATAGAAAAAAAACCTCAGAACATGTTTCTTGGAAGTGTTCACACTGACTCTATAAAACTCCATGTCGAGCTCTTCATGAGAGATAAAAACATACATATGGTCATGTATATCAGCCGAAACATCATCCAAAACTAGGACCCCCTAATTGCGACCTATAAAATCCGCGCATCACGTTGCAAGCCATGTGGCTCTTGGGACGGATGAAACCCATTATAAGGGCAGTCTGACGTCCCTTGATCACTTTCATTTTAGTACAGAACTATCTCTCTCCCTATCTCTCTCTATATCTATCTATCTATCTTTCACTCCCTCATATTTAACAATTTGTTACTGAAAAAATTCCCAACATTTCAAACTTCACTTGGAGTTGTCTGGGCTCCATAATATACGTAAACACGCACACATACACACACTGAATATATATATATATATATATATATATATATATATATATATATATATATATATATATATATATATATATATATATATATCCTGGTTATCCTTAGATTATTTTTTGTATCATTAAGAAGAAACAACATAATTCCTTTAGATTTTCTATCCAATTTTTAGTATTTTTCCTACAATTCATCTATACAACAACATCATTGCTAGTTCTCTCAGAGGCGAGATTAAAAAACAGAGACAGCCCAAAATGAGGAAAAGCAACAAGAGTCCAACTAATTAAATGACTAAATAACTAAATTATGTTCACAACTAGCGAACAAACTACGTAATAATTGCCATTAGTTATAGTTAGATGACGTTTTGTAAGCTGTTTTGTGTGCTACTTCAATATGTGATCTACACGGCGAATGTGATCTACTCATCCATGAATCTACTAAAGTATGGGATCTACATGTTGATGAGTATTGTATATAAAAAAAAACTACGAAATAATTTCATTTATATCGAATTCTAGAGTGAAAAAGATTAAAAGAACACCATTTAAAAAATGAAAAGATATATTTGAAAATATTACATCAAATTTCATTATTGCTTGCACACATTTTGAATATCCTAACCTAACCTAATTTAACCTAGTGGGCCCTAGGGGTCATTATAGGCCTTTATCACCTACTCGGGAAGTAAATATTAGTGAGCATTACCACCAATTCGAGAAAGAAAATACTTCAGAATATATCTAATGTTGATAACATTTTTAAATGTAGATTACATATTTGAGAGGAAGCATGCTTGTACATCTCATACTGAAGTAGCAACCATTTTTGTTTTGGTAATATTGCATCAAAACTATATTCTGACATTTTATGGTCACTATCTTTACTTATACTAATATAATTTATTTATTTTTACGAAAATCTAAACAACTGTCATTTGCAAATAATTTATAAAAAAACTAAAAAATGAATTACATTATGGGAACAAACAATACTTTAGGCCCGATTTCTTACACAGTGTAAACCTAGGATACCATATTGTCAGCTAGCTAGACACAAACAAATGGATTTCATAAACGCATCTGACGCGGTTCTGTGTATGGCTAGGATCCCGTACGGGATCCTAGCCATACACAGAACCCCGTCAGATGCGTTTATGAAATCCATTTGTGTGTTTAGCTAGCTAACAATATGGCATACTAGGCTTACACTGTTTAAGAAATCCGGCCTTAAACTAAATATTGCAATATAATATAAAAATTATGCTTTGTTATTACTGGGAGATAGTTAAAAGGCAGTATATTAATTTCACATACATACATATATTCAAACAATATATATACAAAGGGGTGACTGAGTCAAAGCAAACACGCATTCACCAGCAGCTAATAGTTCCTTAGGGATAAAGAGCAGGAAACATTTCTCTACCTCTACCACCACACAGGGCGGGTTATCCACAGGGTAAGTGACTCATATCTGCCGTGAGGCTAGACTGGCGTAGCCGGTGTACTCGCATTTTAGAACCAACAGGTGTGTTTCTATCACATTCATTGTTTATAATTATCCAATTATATCCGCTTTATAAAATTGGCAGCACTTCTCACTGGCCAATACTAAAATAAAAAATGAGGGGTAAATTTTTAATTTCACACCCAAAAGCTTAACATTCAAATAAAAACATTAAATATCGCGAAAACTAAAAAGAAAAAATTCAATTATCAATTTCTATCTTAACTGGGGGTGAATTAACTTAACTAACCTAACCAAAGTTAATATCTTAATTAATTTCATGGCATGATTGTCCTTACTGAGTGGGAGAAATGTAAATACAAACATTTAAAAATATACCAAAATGACCCAAAAAATTATTTAATTCATAGACTTGTTTCTTACCTGAAAAACCTGACCAAACTTGACCTAATATATAAACGAAATTCATTAAATTTTCATTCCTGCTTGAAGGTAAATGAAATAAAAATGCAACAAATTGGAAAAATATGAAAATAGCTTTAAAAAAACCCGTTAAATCTGATTACTAACACGTTTCGTAAGTAGAGATAAACTAACCTAGCCAAAGCTAACCAACCCAGACTTAATATATGATACATTTCACGTGTTACTTTCCTATACAAAAAATTTCCTAAGTTTTCCTAACCGAGGGTGTGGATGTAAAAATTTATCGAGTAAAGAGTACTATCAGGGAAACAAATAATAATTACTCGTTTAATCATATCTAAAGGAGCAGCAGCAATAAAAAAAATAAACTTCGCTAAGTAAAAGAATGTTATACTTATTTTATAACAAACATACCACTAGCTAAAATGATAAATGCACAATTTTGTATCCCAATTAGACCCCGTTCGAATGGGGTTGGACCCAGGCATTTTAGATCTGGGAGATCAAGGCTAGATAACCTTCCTAACGCCCTGGGGTGAGATCGAACCCACGTTATTCGCTTCCCGACTAGGGCACTCTACCACTAAGCTACGCTAGTCCCTTGTTTTACAACACATCTGCCTCCAGCTAAAATGATAAAGAATATGTTATCATAAAGACATGTCTATGGACTTTCATGTGTGATACAAAAACTTATTTTTAAAACCCAATTATATGATAAAGTGATGGTACCCGTTAATAAGCAATTCATCATTATCTATTGCAATTCGCGACATATCTACATAGACAGATGCTGTAAATACAGATTATACTCGTAAAGATATTTGTTGCAAATCAAGAGAAAAAAAAAGAATTTAAATATAATAAGAATGTATACATCAGCAGTTGGGCAACGAGTAAAAAAAAGGTTGGAAAATATCTACTTTGAGAAAACAAGTATCCCTTCAGAACCCATGCTAGTTCGCTTGCCTAGGTCACTAAATGTCAGTAGTCCCAAGATTTGCCCTCTAGCCAAGTAAAGGAAGAAGGAGAATGAGGAGGAAAATTAGAATGATGAGAAGGAGGGCAGGAAGAAAAAGGAGGAGGAAAATGCGAGGAATGTAGAAGAAGAAGAAGAAGAAGAAGAAGAAGAAGAAGAAGAAGAAGAAGAAGAAGAAGAAGAAGATACTGCAAAACTCAAAACTAGTTCTATTTATCTTCTACATCTTAATTTTATCACTCATCTCAGTCATATATATTTTTTCATTAACAAGATGACTGACGCACATTTCCATGAAACATTTAATGAGAAAAGTTACAATATTGTATAGTTCTGTAGTGCTCGGAAACCGCGGTAGCATAGTGGTTAGAATCCTTGATTAGGGAGATGATAGACGCGTGATCAAGCACCCCGTGGATATTTGGAAGGGCATCAAGCCTTCATTCCCAAGCCTCAGTCTTTTTGTGTCCACCCCCTTAATGAGGACTCACATTGACACAAAACGGAGAAATGAGGTATTGTATTGCTCAAGATGACCTCTATCTCCAGCACTCTAGGAAAACAAATAACAGACGTTTGAAGGTCGAGCGAGTCAACTCTAATCCTCCAGCCATCAACCTCACCAAGAGAGAAAAGGGAAAGGTATGTTTGGATGACGAAGCAGCTTTCCTTCCTCTCTCTAATTCCTTCAGCCACTCCCTTTTCCTACCCTACTTACATCAGATTTCACCTAACTGTTCTTACAAGATGTCAGCCATGTGAGCGTACACGTGAGCAAATGTGACGTACACTATTGTCGGTTGTGAAATGCCTCCGATTCATTTTTCCTTTCAATACGAATATTTGGAACATAAAAGAACCTTGTGAGTTAATTTTGATGATTAAGTAAATATTAATGGCATTCGGTAATGGAATGTTTCGTGGTCATTTTACCTTCAAAATGAACTATTTAAACATAAAGAACACTTGAACTGATATTCATGAAGGAAATGGAAACACTAAAAGCATTCGATCTCTGGAATGTTTCCAGTTCATTCTATGAATCATGAGGGACATTTAGACAAAGAACTGTATGTGTGTGTGTGTGTGTGTGTGTGTGTGTGTGTGTGTGTTTGCGATAAAGAAAATATCAACAACACTCGAAAATGGACTGGTTCGCGGTTATTTTGCATTGAAAATTAACTCTTTGAACATAAAGAAATACATAAATTGGCTTTTGTGATAATGGAAACACTAAAAGCATGCGATTCTGGAATGCTTCCGGTTCATTTCACGTTTCAAGAAGAACGTCTTGAACATAATAATACTACGTGAATTGCCTTTGATGAAAGGAAACATTTATAGAATTGGATAAAGGAATGCCTAGCGTCCATCCTATGTTTAAGAACATAAAGGTCTAGGCTATTTTGCTTTAATAAGACTGGAAACAATAACAGTAGTCTATAAAAGGATAGCCTCTTATCCATTTTACGTTCAAGATGAACATTTTGAACATAAGGAAGTACGTGAATTGGCTTTGATGATAAAGGAAACATGAAGCATATTCAGTAATAGAATGTCTTGCGCTTGATGATGTACTTTTCAAAAAAGTTCTGGACATTTCTGAACATGAAAGAACTACTAGAACTGGCTGATGGCAAAGAAAACTTGACCAGTATTCGAAACGCGTTCAATCTGTTTATAAAAAAAATCTGCATATTCCTAACCTAAAGTTTAATAATAATTACCCTATGCTAAGGACGCACGCACACACACACACACACACACACACACACACACACACACACACACACACACACACACACACATATATATATATATATATATATATATATATATATATATATATATATAAACCTAACCCATCGCTTTCTAACCGAATTCTATGTTGAAATTACCCAATGGTGGTTTGTTTGGTTACATAGTTTGCTGCTTTGTAGAGCGCATTCTGATTTAGCTTAGATAAAGAATATGGTGGTTCTACCCTACACTATAATAGCACCGAGAAACTCTTGAGGCTGTCGGAATCATTTTATGGGACATGCAGGCAACAGGTGATATTTTCCCTACCTGTTTCTTATTTAGAATATCACGTGGATTTACCCCAATTTTTCACTCTGAGACCCCCACGTTGCTACGGCTACAGATATATATTTATTCTGGGAGCATATATATATATATATATGAGAGAGAGAGAGAGAGAGAGAGAGAGAGAGAGAGAGAGAGAGAGAGAGAGAGAGAGAGAGAGAGAGAGAGAGAGAGAGAGAGAGAGAGAGAGAGAGAGAGAGAGAGCAGTTAAGTTACTATCATATTGTAAAATAGCTGTTTCTCATCAGTTTTATCTTTTTAAAGTTTTTTGATGGGTCACGGCGGCTTAGTGGTAGATCGCGCGAGTCGACAATTGAGAAGTCTGAAGAAGGGGGGTTCGATCTCACAGCGAACCGTTAGGAAGGACATCCATCCTTAATTCCCCCTTATAGTTCAAGTGTCGTTGTCCACCCCCATTCGAAAGGAGACTAACTGAGACATGAAGTGAGAGACAAAGTGCTTACTCGGCGTTTCTTTCATCTATTTTCATAAGCCATACGCAGAAGGCGTGTTAGTAAGGGCATACACTCAGGGTAACGATTACATCTGCCAAAACAAGTCCTTCGTAAGAAGGCAACCGTCCAAGCCCTTAGTAGAAAAGGGAGTTCGTGACGTAAAACCGAATCCATACGCAGAAGGCGTGTGTGGCATCGTTGTGTGTCAAATTCAGTCCCAATTGAAAAGGAGGAGGACACAAACATGCTGGAGCTGGGGGATTAAGTCAGGATGCCCTTCCTAAAGCCACGCAGTGGGATCGAACCCGCGTTAGTCAACTCCTAACTCGCACTCGACTAATGAGCTATCTCGGCCTAAGAAGGAACATTTCTTAATTTGGAATATACCTTTAATCCAATCTTTTGAGAGAGCTCAAAGGAAGTAGCTTCAACAGTATATAATAAATATAATCATTTATTATTATTATCATTATTATTATTATTATTATTATTATTATTATTATTATTATTATTATTATTAATAATAATAATAATAATAATAATATGATGATGATTATTATTATTATAATTATAATTATATTAATATTATTATTATTAGTGTTATTATATTTTTTTTTATTAACTCCTCGTGCTTTCACTTTACTGTAAAAGTCTAATCACTCCTGACAACAGTTTCCAACTGCCAACAACTGCAATTGAAAGATAACATGTTTCATATCTCAGCCATCTTTATCATTCTCGTCAACATCATTTATTTCTTCTTTTTTTTCCTTATTCAGAGCAAGATAAGAAGGAACCCGAGGAAAGAGATATGCCGTAACGACAATACAAAATAAATAAATACATAAAACAAATTAAAAGAACTGAAAGGAAAATAATAAAAATAAACAATCATTGCCAGAAACTCTTCTCCTAAAGAGTATGTGCACGTCATCGCAATTATCCAATCAAAGGGCAATATAACGCAGTAATCACTATGCTCACTTAAGGGCCCCCATTTCATTGCCATTCTCTTTCACATTTTACGTAAGATTTCGAAGAATGGGATGTCATAATTCCCACTCAAGGGCCCGCTGTAGATGAGAGGAGACATGCAATGGACACAGGCGTGCTGACTCACTCCAGACAAAAATACAAATAAAAATTAAAATACTTTGCTCTAATTCTGACGTCATGTGAGAAGTACAGAAGTTCATATTTCATTTTCAAGGGTTACTTTAATATATTTATATATTAGGAAACATATTTTTGTTCCTGACCAGGATTCAACCCCACAACACACTATGCAATTTATCATTGTGCTTAAGGCGTTACCAACTGTACAAGTGAAGGTTTTAAAAAAGTAGGCATGTACTCTGCTAACTGCTAGAGCTAGGGAATGAATATACACATCTGAATGTCTCTGTCCATTTCACTGTCACCCCACTCAAGGCAAGTTTTCGCACTGAATGCTATTCCCGGTAGTACAAGAATCTACAGTACCAACTAATCACATTATTATAATAGAAAGCATTAAACATTTCTGTAATCTTGACCAGGAATAGATCCTAAAATATACTTCACAATCCATATGTTGTTATGTTAGATTAAGGATGGAGAGTTTAGGGGGTCGTAAAGAAAAACAATTGTAAATTTTATTCCCATAATTAATGAAAGACAGAGTATTTTCTATATCAAACAATTTATTTTGACAGTCATTTCTATACGAATTGGAGGGTAGGGGTACATCGCAAAAACCAATTATTTCCGAAAGTAATGACCATCAACATCTAGTATTCCACATACAAAATATATTAGAATGGCCACATTTCACTGTTCAAATCAATTATGGGCTTCAGATTCGCAATTACCATTTTTTCCTAAAAACTGCGTAAGGGGCATCTTCCTACGTGGATCTGGCGGAGAAAAACTATACGATTATTGAAATGTGGGATGGGCATTTATGCGCTTATTCATATTCACTAAGTCTTTTCAGCTGACAATGATTACTATGGAAGAAACTCGTCATCTTTCATGTGTATATCTAGCTTTAGCTCTCTGTCTGTCTAAGCTATCTCTCATTATAATTTATCTCTCTATCTGCGAGTTTCCCGGTCTATGTCTGAGAAATTACCTATTTTCCCAAATGTCAGTGTATGTATGTTTCAATTTTATGGACAGTCTGTTAATCTGTTCGTGAAAAATAATCTACTTTTCCATTAATCTGTATATACGATAAAATATCTATTTCTTTATGTCGAGCTGTTCTCGTGATCTGTTCATATGGAATTATTTTATCGTTAGCCTCTTGGTGCCAAGTATTGGCTTTAACTCAAAGTTTTACAGCTGGAAGCCCTTACTAACATCAATCTTAATCAATGATCCGGCCTTGGAACAGTCGAGTTGACCTGGCTCGCACTTCCAGTGCGGGATCAGATCTACATCTGTTCCATTAAGAAGGCAAATTATGTTATGAGAAGATATGAAGACTACGTGGGCAAAAGGGAGAATGAAAGGATGAAAGATGAAAGTAGGAGGATAAAAGGAAGAAGGCCAAAGCAAAAGTATAGGGTGGATTGTGTGAAAGTGGATTTAAATGGAAATTGCAAGGAAAGTGCATGATGGGAGACGGCAGTGGTATGGACATGTGATGAGAAGAGATGATGACTAAGTGGGCAACAGAGTCATGGACGGGATGAATGTTGACGGTAACAGGAAAAGAGGAAAGCCTAAGCGAAGGTATAACGTGGATTGTGTGAAAAAGGATTTAAGGGAGAAATAAAAAGACTGAGAGATTAGACGCAATACAGAGCAATATGGATGAGCCAATTTAAGAATCTCGACAACACTAAGGCGTGAGATGGAAGTCATGAGAAGAATATGGTGGTAATAGAGAACATAAAGTTGACAGAAACGCCAATAGTTGGCACTCATGTTAGATGACTTGATAAAAGCCTTCTTGACTAAATGACTGTATAGAAAGTGCCATTTATACTTAACTTCTCATACGATGACCATCCTACGTTCCAAATCATGGTAGATTTTTTTAATGATAGTGACACCAGGACGGGGTAAAAAAAAAAATCTACCCTCGTCGGGCCTGGGCACGAAGAAAACACAGAGAGAAACAGATATGGGGTGTGTTCTGACTTGTCAGAAGTGAAGGGATAATAAGACATGTGTAACGAATATCCAAGAATATTCGGTGTTGATGTAGGCATAGAAAGAGAACCGTAACTGAAGGAAGACTTAACATCGAACTGTCCAGGAGGGTTACTAGGTAAATGTCTTCTCGGTTGGATAACTGTATGGAAAGTGCCATTCATCCATAATTTTTAATAATATGGCCCTCCTACGTGCCAAATCATTTTAGATATCTGGGTGAAAGCTTTCTAGGTTAGATGACCGCATGGCAAGTGCCATTCAGCAATAATTTCTTATAAGATGACCCTCCTACATGCTAAACCATCTGGGTCAAGTTAATTGTTTTTGTTAAGAGGAGAAAGGAGGACAGGATCATGTAATTTGGAACAACAATGACCCTGAGTACCCACGGTGGGAATGGGTCAATTGGCAGCTGTCTACTCGTTACAATGGCAAGTTTATAATTCTGTATTTTTCCATTCTAAGTAGCTTAGGTTAGTTAGATTAGGTTAGGTCTAATTTCCATTTTCAGTACCTCTGTGAGTATACCCGCAGCTCCTTGTTCCCAGTCAAGAGATTCCGAGCTCGACTCTCCAGACCCACTCGGGAATATGGAGAGGGTGCTGGCTCCCTAATGTATTTTATTGTTTATTTGGATCTAAAACATTACGTGGGGACGTGTGCCAATCGAGACTCCCAGATCTACTTAAGGTTCATTATTACACTCTTGTTCATGAAAATTTAATGTATGCAATAAAATGTATTTATTTTTGGTTTTAGAATAGGGCATGCACAAATGTCAATAATGTAATTATTATAATGAACTTCATATGTGCATTCAAAGAAGAATCATAAAACACACAGCTGTAAATGTATATACATTTGGTGCTGGATATACTCTTAATATATAAGGATTGTAGATTGCATAATGTAGAGTGTATTATTTGTAAATCTGAGGGAGCACCTGCCTGCATGCATCCCCATGTACAATGACTGGTGTAACAGAGCAGCAAGTGATTGCCAAATGGGATACTGTGCTAAAAGTCTTACTGCAGAAATAGGTAATGAACAAATGATGAAATATAAAGAAAAGAATGGAAATGAATATGTGAATAGATTTATAATAAGTGAGTAAAGTACTGAAAGTACAAAATAAAATTATAGAGCGTGAAAAATAGGCAATTTATTAATTTACAGGTAAAGAAAATATATGAATAAATAAATTATTATAGAGCATAAGTAGCTGAATGAATAGGCATTTTAGAAAATATATTAATAATATAAATAAGCATGTGGCCAAATAGGCAAAGAAACTAAAACATGAATAACTATGGAGGAAATTGCTGAGTAAGGAAACAAAAGGACAATGCAGTTTAAATAAATAAACAAATAAGAATTATTTTCAGACCATTTCTCTGATTCAAATGGGATAGACAAGATATATATATATATATATATAAATATATATATATATATATATATATATATATATATATATATATATATATATATATGTATATATATATATATATATATATATATATATATATATATATATATATATATATATATATATATATATATAGAGAGAGAGAGAGAGAGAGAGAGAGAGAGAAGGGATGCATGTCCAAAGGCACTCCCAGATCTGTTCAAAAGGTCATTATTACATTCCCTTACAGATACTGGTGGGTACTCTTTGTCACTTCATATGTGTGTGTCAATAGTGAAACGGTACCTTTATAGCTTGGGCTTCGATATGACAAACATCCCCTTTCCAACAAATAAAATAGAACCATCATTATCAGATGAAACAACTAGCTGAGGCCTATAGTTACTTTCTTATATTAAGTAAGGTCTGTGTTCACTCCCATTCTAATGAGGATTAATAGTGACACATGAAACGACAAAAAATAACAACAACAACAGCATTAGGTTAGGTTTGATTAGCTTAGATCAGATAATGTTTGATTATAATAATAATAATAATAATAATAATATTAATAATAATATTATTATTATTATCATCATTATTACTATTATTACTACTACTACTACTACTACTACTAATAATAATAATAATAACAATATTAATAATAATAATAATAATAATAATAATAATAATAATAATAATAAATATAATGTTAATACCGTAATACTGAAAACGTATATAAGGAGACAATATAGTGGATCCAAGAGGGAAGCCATAGTTTCTTCAGGCGATTGTACAATGAGTATTCACACGTGAATGATTTATGTGCTTTCAAATCAAGAAAAAATGTGTTTTTTTATTCTTATTTTTTTTTAATTTGCTAAAGTTTTGCTTTTTAATTTTTTTTTATTTGATTCCTGATTTGTGGAATTCGGACCCAAGTTGTTGACTTGCATCAAATCTATAAAACGAATCAAAACTGCAATTAAAATCTCTCTCTCTCTCTCTCTCTCTCTCTCTCTCTCTCTCTCTCTCTCTCTCTCTCTCTCTCTCTCTCTCTCTCTATATATATATATATATATATATATATATATATATATATATATATATATATATATATATCCATCCATATACCAAAGCCATATTCCCCCTTATAAGGGAGGTGGCCATGTCAAAGAAAATACTCTGACACTTTGGAAAAAGAAAATACAGAGGAGGGGATTCCCAGTCCCCTCACTCCGCCCCATTTAGTCAACTTTTACGACACGCAGGAGAATACGGAGGAAGTATTCATACCCCCATCCCTTAGCTGTAAAATAATAATAATAATAATAATAATAATAATAATAATAATAATAATAATAAAAATAGTAATAATAAAATCACTTAAAATAAATAAGAAATTATTATTAAGAGAAATAACAGAGGTAGCAATCCTTTATAACAGGTGGCTGTTGTTTTTGCTCAATCGGAACACTTTCGTTCCAACGTAGTAACCTTGAGGGAGCCAATAATCCCACGTTTTTGATCCATAATGAGTATGAACTGGGTCCATCAGGATAGTGCAACACAAACAACTAAGTGATTAAATCGAATGTTTACCAACTGGTGAGGTCCAGATAAACAGCCTTAGGGGAACACTTCCATCGGGTAGGTGAACGTCTTCTACATCCCTAGCACCTTAATGCACTTATTTGAGTTTTTAAGTGTCATAGTGAGACCCCGTTCGAATGAGGGTAGACATGGGTATGCTGGAGCTTGGGGATTAAGAAGGATGTCCTTCCAAGCGTCCTAAGGTGGGCCAGAACCCGCGTTGGTCTGGCTTAACTTTCCGGCTAACGTGCTCTACCACTGAGCTTCCGCGGTCCCAATGTTCCGGTTTTACGTCATGGACTCTCTTTTCTACCAAGGGCTAAGACAACTGCTTTCTTGCGAAGGACTTGTTTTGGCAGATGTAATCGTTACTCTGAGTGCATGCCCTTGCTAACCTCAGACCGTGACGAGGCGCGAACCCTCGATCTGACGCCTCAGAATCGCGGACGCTACCGCTTGAGCCACTGTGACTACTGAGCTTCCGCGGTCCCAACACCGTGATATATATAAATACAGAATACGAAATATTCATAATAATGTAAGTGTCCTAAAATTACATTGTTCAAAATAATCGAAGGAAGATTTTAATTGTTTTTTCAACAATGCTCCTCAGCCTTATTAATAATAAGTTACAATGTAAAATATTTAATGACATTCAGCATTATAATGGAGTAGCTCATAAAGCTGTGCATGAATATCGTACAAATAATTAAAAGTTCCCTTATATAAATTGAAGACACTTGTATTGTTGTCAATATTTCATTCTCTATATAGACGTTTTCTTATTTAACAATCCATTATCATCATTTTTTTCCGTAATTGCTTGTAAAATAATCAGGATTTCTATGAAATAAAAGAGTTTGGGTTGTATTTTCACCAGACCAACTATGGTAAGCACTAAAAACAAAGCTTGTATTATTATGCCAATAGTATATAAGCAATCACGAAATCACTCGAAATTCATTACTGAAAAATACGATTAATTTTTTTTTCTAAATATTAAACATTTCACTATATTATCACAAAAAAATATATGTAAGAACAAGGCCCGATTTCTTAAACAGTGTAAACCTAGGGTACTATATTGTTAGTTAGCTAGACACAAATGGATTTCATAAACGCATCTGATGCGGTTGTGTATGGCTAGGATCCCGCAAGGGATCCTAGCCATACACAGAACCACGTCAGATGCGTTTATGAAATCCATTTGTGTGTCTAGCTAACTAACAATATGGTATCCTAGGTTTACACTGTTAAAGAAATCGGGCCCAAGTCACCATCTGCACTGGGTACTTTAATTCTAGCATTCCGCGAGAAAGAGCGAAAAACCGTTAGTTTTGCCCACTAGATTAATCTCACAATTTACAACTCTTCACAATCTCTTGGGAGATCTTTCCGAGCAACTATCTCACGAGTAATATTTACATTAACTCTAGCATCCTTTAAGAGACAGCCAGAGAGACAGAGATAGGAAAGAGACCGTTATAATTGTTGCACACTTACTAAAAAACAGTCTCGCATATCAAATCTTTCTTCCACACACTCAAGATATCTTTCTTTGAAATGAGGTCTTTAACCCTTGATATTTTTACGCATGGAGGGAGGTGCACTAATAACAAGTACAAGTGCCGGGAAAGGACTGAGTCTCGTCTTATGAGCAAAGGCTAAACAGAAAGGCAAGGAGGAGGAGGTCAGGACTTTTAAAGTATGCCACAGCATTTTCAACCCAAAGCAGAAAGGTCATCCGGTCCAGAGAGGCTCTGGCACCCGTCTCTGTCGGATTTTGTAATGTTGACAGAGTGAAGAAAAAGTTGTTGGATGGGTGTTGCTTCGGGGAATTGGTCTTGGGGGAGGGGTGTACTTAGAAAAGTTGCCTAATGGATGTATGTATGTATGTATGTATGTATGTATGTATGTATGTATACATATATATATATATATATATATATATATATATATATATATATATATATATATATATATATATATATATATATATATATATATATATATATATATATGTATGTATGTATGTATGTATGTATGTATGTGATTACCTAATTGTGTTTACGGGAAAGAGCCCAAAGCTCGTATCTTCCCGTCTCCTCATCGCTTCCATTTTTAGACTTAGTGATACTTATCATACCTGTCCTTAAAACTATGGATTGAGATAGCATTAACTACCTCCTCGCTTAGCCAATTCCAATTATCAACTACTCTTACACTGAAAAAGTATTTCCTTACATCCTGCAAACAAGTTTTCTTACGAAGCTTCAAACTATGACCTCTAGTTCTAGAGCCAGCCATATCGAAATATCGATCCCTATCCACTCTATCATAACCATGAAGGAATTTAAAGACTGTCACCATATCCCCCCTTACTCTTCTAGCTTCGAGTGATGGCAAGTCTAATTCCCTCAGCCTCTCATCATAACCGAGATTGCGTATTTCTGGCACCAGTTTCGTGGCATGTCTTTGAACTTTTTCAAGCTTAGCTATGTGCTTTTTCAAGTGCGGATTCCAAAAGGGGGCTGCATATTCGAGTTTTGGCCTCACATAGGTTACATAAATATTTCTGAACATTTCCTTGTCCATGTGCCTGAAGGCTACCCTTTCATTTGATAAGAATGCATATGCTGCCCTTACTACGCCATTTATATGTATTTCTGGAGACAAATCTGCCAGTATGTTTACTCCTAGATCTCTCTCATTTTCTGTCTCCTGAAGTTGTACTCCAGCCACCGAGTAGTCAAGCTTGGGCCTTCTTGCACTTGTACCCATTCTCATTACCTTACATTTTGAGGTATTGAATTTCATTAGCCACTTTCTGACCACTCATGCAGATTATTTAGATCCTCCTGAAGTTCTCTACCATTGTTCTCGTTTTTTACTTTCTTCACAATCTTTGCATCATCTGCAAACATATTCATGAATGAATTTACAGACTCTGGTAGGTCATTTACATATACAAGGAACAAAAGTGGCCCTAAAACTGAACCCTGTGGAACTCCACTACTAACTCTTCTCCATTCAGACACTGAGTGTCTTACTCTAACCCTCTGTTCCCTTCCTTCTAAGTAAGTTTTTATCCATTCCAAGACATTTCCACCTATTCTAGCCATTGATTGCAGCTTCCTAATAAGTCTCCCATGTGGAACAGTGTCAAACGCTTTCTGGAAGTCTAGGAATATGCAATCTGCCCAGCCCTCTCTTTCCTGTAAGATTTGGCTTACCTCATCATAAAATTCTAATAAGTTTGTTACTGTTGATCTTCCTTCTCTGAAGCCATGTTGCCTCACTGACAAAAAGTTGAAGGATTCCAAGTGAAGAGAGATATGTTTCCTTAGTAGTTTCTCCATAAGTTTGCAAACTATGCTGGTCAAGGAAACTGGTCTATAGTTCAGAGCAGTATCCCTCCTTCCCTTTTTGAAGATAGGTATCACATTTGCTTGTTTCCAGCATCTTGTATGTATGTATGCATGTATGTATGTATGTGTGTGTGTGTGTGTGTGTGTGTGTGTGTGTGTGTGTGTGTGTGTGTGTGTGTGTGTGTGTGTGTGTGTGTGTGAATTATAAAATTTTTTCATATATTGCCAAACTAACATGTATATTTACATGAATGTATGTATTATTGTATATATACACGACTTTACTAGCTAACTAGAGAATGTGTATACACACATACATAAAACAGTGAATGCTAATTTTATCTTTAATCCTATTTACCTGAAAACTAATTGCATTTAACTTAAAAAATAGTTTTCATATTTATTAATCTTATTATTATTCTCAAAACTTGATACGAGAGAGAGAGAGAGAGAGAGAGAGAGAGAGAGAGAGAGAGAGAGAGAGAGAGAGAGAGAGAGAGAGAGAGAGAGAGAGAGAGAGAGAGAGAGAGAGAGAGAGAGAGAGAGAGAGAGAGAGAGAGAAATTGTAGTCAAGTCACACTAGCTACCGTATTGTCGACTTAAACTTTTTCAGGACAATATATAGCAATATTTATATTCTTAATGTCTTTGAAGATACTTTTCCTCCACTGACCTCACACATTTACTGTTGTACTCACCGAGGATGCTTATGTAAATGGTATTTTTAGTGCCATACGAGGGGCTTTACTACCTTCTCTTATGAATAAAAAAGTAAAACTGCCCTTGGTAAAGAAAATATGTAAAAAGCCTCTAGGTTAATCAAACTCGGGACTTACTAGGTAGTGTATAAAATTATGATATTACGTAAACTTTAATAAGAGCCTCTCTGTATACAAAGCTAATCCGTCATGTAAGGGGTGGCCGAGTCAATGCATAACCTTGATTCTTCGTGAAAAGAAATTTCGAGGGAGGGATTTATCTCAATTACTGAAATGAGGTGTTCTTTTTATCCCAAGCTGCAGAAGAAGCAAGAACAAAACCCAGAGTAAGAGAAAGACAAAACGACTTACGGGAGGCAGAGGACGCTCTACTCCTCATTTGGATGGAACCCACAACACTGCACAACATATAAAAAAAAATTTCAGCCGATCACTCCAAGGCATTAATCTGTCTACCAATTTAATAATGACTGCTCTCGGAAATATCTAATAACATACCCTCAAATAGATAACTCTCTCTCTCTCTCTCTCTCTCTCTCTCTCTCTCTCTCTCTCTCTCTCTCTCTCTCTCTCTCTCTCTCTCATTCTGCATATTCTCTCTTTTTTCTAGGGTGGAGGTTATGAATACTGCCTCCGTTGTTCCCCTGCATAGCAGTTAGAGCATATGAGGGGTTAAAAGTAGGAAAACTCCAAACAGATCCCTAGAATAGGTGTATTTTAACTCGGGAACTTCCCTGACATGCGACATTTTGAGTACAGTATAAGGATAGATTAATAAACACGAAAAAACTAACTTTCCTATTATTAATCATTATTTCTAAGTTTTATGCGTCACACTGAGTACC
>JAXCGZ010008320.1:0-5000 GCA_037179515.1 Halocaridina rubra
ATGTAGATTAGATAGACATATGACAGAGGTAGGGTTGGTATGAATAGGTTAGTGCTTATTAGAAAAATCATAAAAAGAAAAATAGAATAAATAAGTAGAGTAGAATAGAATAGGTTAGACATGCTGAAAATACAATTAAAAAATGGAGCTGCCTCGTGTGTGCCAGTAGGCATGTTGCAGTGTCCTCTATTCTTATGTTCTTATATATATATATCATTGTTTTATAAGTGTTGTTTCACTGATGAGCTTCCTTACTATTTAGTGCTGTATGCTAACAGTTTGGAGTTATATATATATATATATATATATATATATATATATATATATATATATATATATATATATATATATATATATATATATATATATATATATATATATATATATATATATATATATATATATATATCATTGTTTTATAAGTGTTGTTTCACTGATGAGCTTCCTTACTATTTAGTGCTGTATGCTAACAGCTTGGAGTTATATATATATATATATATATATATATATATATATATATATATATATATATATATATATATATATATATATATATATATATATATATATATATATATATATATATATATATATATATATATATATATATATATATATATATATATATATATATATATATATATATATATATATATATATATATATATATATATATATATATATATATATATATATATATATATATATATATATATATATATATATAGTGTCATCCTACCTGTAGATTTAAGTAGCACATTAGGAAATAAATGTACAAACAAATGCACTCACTTTTCTCCCAGACCAACGTTGTCTCTCTAAGAGGGGTCCTCTTACACTGTAGCCAAATATCCAACTGCGACCTCCAACGCATAAAATACAAAATCAAACGGTCGGCTCCATCTTTGCATTTTCTACATTCAAATAATACCCTCATTAAAAAACCAATTATACCCATCAAAATTTATAAAAAAAAAATACAAATGAAGTTGTCCTAAGAGAAAAAGATTTATCAATACTTGAGTGTATTTATAAATACTATAATGAATTTAATTAACCCTAATCTATAAATTTTACTCCCTTGAGGAAGACAGAACCTAATTATATCCACTGGACTTTTACAGTGAAATTTATATCAATTAAATGGCCTATTCATTGCCCTTGGGGGAATCATCATATAATTAATTGAGATTAATTCAAGGCCAAATTTAAAAAAAAAATATTGCCCTAAGGAAATCAAAATATATTTATGAGATAAATTCAGAGCACAATGAAACGACGACCTCTTCACTGACCAAAGGAATCAAAAATGTCCTTAAATGGGATTAACTCGTAGAAAGCATTATATCTTACTTCAAATAGCCATTGAGTACACAGAGAGAGAGAGAGAGAGAGAGAGAGAGAGAGAGAGAGAGAGAGAGAGAGAGAGAGAGAGAGAGAGAGAGAGAGAGAGAGAGAGAGAGAGAGAGAGAGAGAGAGAGAGAATTAGTTCTTACTTGTGACTAGCGAATAAAATTTGAAATTACGACAATTCAAATCAATAGTTATCTTTAATTATAAATTCAGTACAAATGTAAAGGATTTCAATAATGAAAATTATACTTATTTCCCCAGAGTAAAAAATGAAATACTATCTTGCATTAGTTAGGCCCCATTTAGATTATGCTGTGCAATTCTGGTCACCCTATTATAGAATGGAAATTGAATCCTTGGAGAGAGTGCAACGAAGAATGACCAAGATGATACACAATATCAGAAATCTACCATATGAGGACAGATTAAAAAAACTTAATCTACATTCTCTAGAGAGGCGAAGAGTTAGGGGGGATATGATTGAAGTGTATAAATGGTTTAAAGGGATTAACAAGGGAGATATTATTAAAGTTTTAAAAATTCATGATCAAACCAGAACTCGTAATAATGGATTTAAGCTTGATAAATTTAGGTTCAGAAGGGATATTGGTAAAAATTGGTTTGGTAATAGAGTAGCTGATGCATGGAACAAGCTTCCTAGTAGGATAGTAAATGCCAATACCTTAAGACACCTTCAAATGTAGATTAGATAGACATATGACAGAGGTAGGGTGGGTATAAGAACATAAGAACATAAGAATAGAGGACACTGCAACATGCCTACTGGCACACACGAGGCAGCTCCATTTTTGAATTGTATTTTCAGCATGTCTAACCTATTCTATTCTACTTATTTATTCTGTTTTTCTTTTTATGATTTTTCTAATAAGCACTAACCTACTCATACCCAACCTACCTCTGTCATATGTCTATCTAATCTACATTTGAAGGTGTCTAAGGTATTGGCATTTACTATCATACTAGGAAGCTTGTTCCATGCATCAGCTACTCTATTACCAAACCAATTTTTACCAATTTCCCTTCTGAACCTAAATTTATCAAGCTTAAATCCATTATTACGAGTTCTGGTTTGATCATGAATTTTTAAAACTTTATTAATATCTCCCTTGTTAATCCCTTTAAACCATTTATACACTTCAATCATATCCCCCCTAACTCTTCGCCTCTCTAGAGAATGTAGATTGAGTTTTTTTAATCTGTCCTCATATGGTAGATTTCTGATATTGTGTATCATCTTGGTCATTCTTCGTTGCACTCTCTCCAAGGATTCAATTTCCATTCTATAATAGGGTGACCAGAATTGCACAGCATAATCTAAATGGGGCCTAACTAATGCAAGATAGAGCTGCAAAATAACTTTTTCCGTCCTATTGCTGACGCTTCTTGAGATAAATCCTAAAATTCTGTTTGCTTTATTTCTGACTGCTGTGCATTGCTCTCTTGGCTTAAGACTACTACTCACAAGAACTCCCAAATCCCTTTCACACTGAGAACTCATGATTTCATGGTTATTTAGCTTATAACTAGTATTGTCTTTTATAGTACCCATTTTAACTACTTTACATTTTTCAACATTAAATTCCATTTGCCATTTGTCCGACCATTCAGATAATTTATTTAGATCTTCCTGTAAAGCATGAATGTCTTCTTTTCCATTTATAGTTCTACCTATTTTAGTGTCGTCTGCGAATTTACTTAGGTTACTACTGATATCCGAATCCAGATCATTTAGATATACGATGAATAATAGAGGACCCAGTACCGAGCCTTGTGGTACCCCGCTTGTAACCGAGCCCCACTCTGATTTCTCTCCATTTATGCAAACCCTCTGTTTTCTGTCTTTTAACCATTGTTTGATCCATCTGAGCACAGCTCCTCCTATACCATGAGCTTCCAGTTTTTTAACTAATCTTTTGTGAGGAACTCTATCAAAAGCTTTGCTAAAATCTAGATATATTGTATCATATTCTTTGCCACAATCTACTGCCTCGTAAACTTCTGAATAAAAAGACAGTAAGTTTGTAAGGCACGAAAAACCATTAAGAAACCCGTGTTGTGAAAGTTTTATCAGTCTGTGTAATTCTAGATGTGCCCTTATTTTATTTGCAATTATGGATTCTAGAATCTTACCCACTGTTGACGTTAAACTTACCGGCCTATAATTATTCTTTTTAACACGTTCTCATTTTTTAAATATTGGTACCACATCTGCCAATTTCCACTCCATGGGTACCGATCCTAATTTTATTGAATTATTAAATAATGCAGTTAGAGGACAACTAAGCTCTTCCTTGCATTCCTTTAATATTCTAGCATATATTCCATCAGGTCCCGGAGATTTATGAGCCTTTAATTTATCTATTTCTTTTATTACCTCCTCTCTCGTAATATTTATTGAACTAAGTATATTATCGGGACTGTCTCTGTAAATGGATTCTACTTCCGGAATATTTTCCAAGTTTTCATTTGTAAATACAGATAAGAAATAATCATTTAAACATGGTATGATAAGTATCACTAAGTCTAAAAATGGAACCGATCAGGAGACGGGAAGATACGAGCTTTGGGCTCTTTCCCGTAAACACAATTAGGTAATCACAATTAGGTAATCACATCACTTTATCGTCATCTGTGATATGGCCATTGGCTACTTCAATTGGTCCGACTTTTTCCTTAAATTTTGTTTGATAATGTTGATAAAACCCTTTAGGATTTTCTTTAGCTTCTCCTGCTATTCTAACTTCGTATTTTCTTTTCGACTCTCTAACTATCTTTTTAACTTCCCTGTTTAACTGTATATATTGCTGCCTCACCTGCTCTTCACCTCTTTTTAGTTTCCTGTATATTCCTCTTTTAATACCTATAAGATTCTTTATTCTATTGTTCATCCATTTAGGGTCATTTTTTCTTGATCTGCAATGTTTCATGGGAATATAGTCTCTCTGACTATTCTTAAGAGTCATGACAAAATTGTTATATTCCTCATCCAAATTTATATTAACTGACGGGCTGCTGTTCTTTCCTGTGAGAGAATTTAATGTATTGATCTTATCTTGTGATAATCCTTGGCATGTGGTACCCAAATTTCGGGGTAATCCGCTACCTGCGACCTGACCTGCTGGATTAACTACCCACATCTGTACCCCAGAAATCCCTTCCCATACCTCATTAGATAATTTAGTTTTTAAGCCCTCAAAATCTCCTGCTCTAAAGTTTGGAACAATATTCTTATTTTCCTTTATAGTTTCCTTGAAAATTATGTTAAATCTAATGGAATCATGGTCACTGTTGCCCAATTTTTCACCAACTTCTAAATTTGTAACCATATTCTCTCTATTACTAAGAACTAAATCTAGTGTATTCACCCCCCGTGTTGCTTCATGTACATGCTGAGAAAGGAAATTGTCTTCTACTACTTCCAAAAACTCCTTAGAGCTACTATCACCTGTTATGGTTTCCCAGTTAATATGTCTAAAATTAAAATCGCCTACAATGCAAACTCTATTTGACCTGCTCACTTTAGAAATTTCATCGTATATAACTTGCGACTCTATATTATCTAGATCAGGTGGTCTGTAGACTACTCCTACAACTAGACTTTCTATATTATTTTTAATTTCAACCCA
>JAXCGZ010008320.1:10000-15000 GCA_037179515.1 Halocaridina rubra
TATCTGTTGTGATGCAACAATTAATTCGTAAATAATAATAATAATAATAATTTTACACCAGAAATCAGTAAACACCGAGGAAATATATTAAAATGCGTTAGGATTGTTCACCCTCAGATTAAGAAAGAAGTTCATTTATAGCTTTGTCCTTTAGTTGTTTATATATTTTTGAATGTTTTTTTTTATTATTATTATTATTTGACTGGCTGGAGGTGTGGAAGTAAATATATACTACTACTACTGCTACTACTAGTACTAATAATAATAATAATAATAATAATAATAATAATAATAATAATAATAATAATAATAATAACAATAATAATGAATAATAATAATAATAATAATAATAATAATAAATAATAATAAAACTACACATATAGCTGCAGTACTTGATTGTTTGACATAATGCTTTTCATACTAGTACTTACAAAGATGTGAATGAATTACATATACCACAAATAGCCTAATATATATTATTCTAGGAAACTAAAATGTACTTGTCTTTAATAATTATGTGAATTCCATAATACATTCGCTATTCACATTTTTCATATGCACAAAACATTTACAGTATAATGACACCAACGGCATGAAAATTATCACTTACTATTATAATACCACACGCCTGTATCACAGTTTCTATACATCAGCGCTTAGCTAGCTTAAGGCCGCTTTCACACCAAAGTGGCACGTCGCACGCCAGTTGAAAACGAACATCCAGAAATATATGAAACCTTTCACACAGAAGTGGCGTGACACGTTCCATGTGCCACGCCACTTCTGTGTGAAAGGTTTCATATATTTCCGGATGTTCGTTTTCAACTGGCGTGCGACGTGCCACTTTGGTGTGAAAGCGGCCTTAATCTAGCTAAGCGCTGAGGTATATAAACTGTGATTCTGTGAAAGGTTTTATAGATTTCCAGATGTTCGTTTTCAACTGGCGCGCGACGTGCCACTCTGGTGTGAAAGCGGCCCAAGTGTTATGAGCTGGTTTCTTTAATTCTCGTTTGTAGTTATAATGATGACCTCCCAGTGTCTATTTAAGTATATGTTTACTTTCACATCCTCAACGAGTTAAGTGATAATAAAACATGGAAGAAATATGTACAACTGAAAAACATGAATATTTGTTATTCATTAGCTTCCTAACTTGTAGTATACATGAGTTACCCATCCAAACATAACCTAATATAACACATTTATTGAGATTTTACCTTAACTAGTGGGTGTGAAAGTAAACTTTTACAGTATCTTTATCGTAATTTGAATGTCGAATTGGTAATTACAGACTTCCCCAACTTTGGATAGGTTATTAGGTTTTGTGGTTAGCTATATTTTAGATGCAACTCTCTGTACTAATAATTATAAATATTTCTCATTTCATAATTATGTAATATCAAAGACATTTTTTGTTAGTCCGATAATTAATATATAACTTTTTTCACCTAAGGGAAAGAAGGAAATAGCAGATGTAATACATATCAAACTGCATACTATGCACTTTTCTCTTACCATTTCTTGTTCACTCAGAGAAATAAAGGCCTAAGAACTCATCAGTCACATTAATACGAATTCTTAAAATACAATTCAGCTAGAATAAAATCGAGCAATGAAATCATTTTTATCAAATATAAAACTGATCACAGTTTTATTTCCATACCTGAACATATTAATCACTACGTATAAATAACTACGGTACAACTTCAAACAACACATGTCAAATGAAAAATAAACACTGTATGATCAACGTTTAGACTCTGCCCGCCTTGATCGTACTTTGATGAAGGTTGGCGGGCAACTGACTGCATGTCGGTCATTCTTCATGTGATGGAGTAATAAGATGGTAGAAACAGCGCCATTTTATAGTAATGGCGAATTGAAGTACTACGTTAATCAATAACTTCTATGAGCAAAACTTGCGACAGGTGCGGAAATTATGACTGAACTTACCTCTTCATGGTACTGAATGGTAGAGATAAAAAAAAAAATACACAAATCTTCTCTTATATTTGCATATCTCTTCGTGCATTTCAGTATGACAAGGAGACTTCGTTATACTGTATTTATTATAACGATTAATATATTAGCGACCTGAAATTAAAGGTACGAGTTTCTTCATTTCTGAAACCCTCTCGTTGACTGTATGCAATAAGATTTATCTAAATCATTCCCTGTCTGGCCAGTTTTGCGTAAGAGATGTGACATTACATCCCCGTATATTATGAACAATGGCCCAAAACTTTACAATCCATTATCAGTTGCTTATCTACCTTTAAGAGAAAAAGTTGGCTTTGTTATTAGAAAATCTTGTTCTCTTCCTTGCTAATCTACATGCCCATACTCACTTCGTTGTTCACCCAGACTTGAAAGAAGGATAATAATCATGTCAATGGTTTTATTTACTTTTTTTAAGGAAAAGAAGCACACTCCTCTCTTTATATATTACAGGCGTTCCGATTGCACTTTCCAAGCGAGTATAGTATATTACAAAGTTCTTATACTTACAAGTTAGCTTTTAATTTTATGAAACAGCCAATTCCTATGAGGTTCTTCATCTTTTAGGAAAAACATGTTAGTGGATAGTTATATAGCCGATATGTCGAGTTTACCAATGCATGATTTGTGTATGCATGTACTTCCCTGCATTCATCATTCAATGCGTGACACTATGCTTTCTTGTATTGCTATGATACCCTCCTTGGGATACTGCAAGTGAACTTCAATATTTATTTACCAGATATCTGGTACCCTTTGAAAGAATGAGTGAATGAAAATTGCAACTCTATCAGCATCCAACCTATGTCATCTCAAATGACTACCGTGCACACTCTAATACAGTGCCATGGACATAAAGCATTGTCAGTGCCACCTGTTTTGGTATTCCATGGATTATGCCCCTACAAGTCTCATATCATGCCCCTCCAAGGTGTTTCAAAACCATTACATGTAATTATCTAAGCTTCCTAACCTGGTCCCTAATCTCTTATTTTACACAAATAATAATCAAGTTCAAACCCGATTTCCTGCCAGAATTGTTTACAGTTTTCATTTGTTTATTCATTTACTTTCAATAAAAAGCACTAATCTGAGTTACAAGATGTCTTCCTGCTCCTTAGTTTTAATGTTTAATCTCTAATATTTATCCAAGTATTTTTTTTAGTACATCCACCACATGCATCTTTCCCACATATGCATTTCCCTAGGTAAAACATAAGCTTCCTTCACTTATTCTACTTTCCATTTTATCAATATTTTCAATCATAACCAGTTGTGTATCTAAGTCTCCATGCTTGAATTTTCACCCTTGTATGGCACGTAGTTTTCTCCAAATCTTATAAAAGAGGACTTACTTTATACAAAGTTTTCTCTTGCTGAAAGTATCACTTTTAAAGAATCTGCTGTACATAGACATCTATTTATAATACTCCAAATGTGATTCTATAAGCATAAGTAGATTTAAAAGTACTTATTAGTTAGAGGATACATACAGAAATTCAATCTTGAAAATCTTCATACATTGTTCTACCCAGTTTTGGATGCATAGAATATATATTTGCTGCTAGCATTTCTCATTCAAGAATTTTTTATCGTGTTTTTCATCTTGTCCTATTTCTTTCCTCCCAAGTTACCAATTTCATTCCTTCCAAGACACAGCTCTGACTGTGCCTCTTTCCTTCATTTTTTACTTTTAATATCAAATATACTGTATCTTACTAGTTTCCTGCAATATGCTTAGCTCTCTTTCACAGCACAATAATTTTCACTAGCTCATCAACATTTACACAAGACGTTCATATTTAATAACTGCAAACTGCTTTTTGTGCATTCCTGTATTCTCTGGATTCTATACATTTCAGATTAATAATTTATACTGATGCCCACAAATGCTTTCACTTAATTCCTCAAGTTTCCACCTCTTGCATGAACAGAAACTAGATTTTTAGAGGATTCTTAACTAGGTGCTCTCCTGCATGAGACTAGGTGCTATAGGCACTAATATTAAATAAGAAAGGTGACAACTTGAAATTACAGGCCCTGCAATGGCATCTTCGGCGTAGGTCCACACTCCGAAGCTGCAAATCATGAGATGACGCCAAGCAACTCAGAAGAGCAGCAGCAATGGAAGCCAAACTGTCACATCCAACCCCTGTCCCTGAGAGAGGCTTTGGTCACCAAAGCAATTATGTCATCTCTCAACATTACACACATCAACATAATTCTTTTTTACACCAAGAAATAACTCTCAAGCGATCATTTCTTGAAGGCTCCTTCTAGCCAAAGGCATTCAAAGCAACCCAGGAAAAGCATTATCGAAAACTGCACTGTACACAACACATACGGCTATGGGAAAGCCTAGGATCAGCAGTGGCCTTCTCTAGGGACTCAGGGCTGTTTGGCCAGGCCGCTTAGGTACAACAACAACACTAAAATTCAGTATCATTATTAAGGAAACAGGTTATTTTAATATATATTTATTTTATTAAAAATAGATGTTCCCTCTAAAATTAGACATTTAGTAAGCACTACAACATAGGTGAAGGCTTATACTCAGATCACTCACACATGTGACGTCTAAGAAATTTATTATTAACCTTAAACTCCCAAAGAAATAATGTGCTACAAGATGCCAATATGCTTTATATCACTACAATGGTATAATAAAATAGATTACCATAATACTGATCTTGTGCAGTAAACAATATCTAATCAAATCGATTATTTTAAATTCTTTACTTTGAAACTGGGAGTTTTTAAACAAATTTTAGGATTAAAAAAAAAAAAATCATCCTTCTCACAACTCCAGTAAAAACTTTCAAATATCAGCACTCTATAAATAAATATATCACATAAGAATGCTTTGTACTTCAATATATATCATATTATACACAAAACTCCAAGTCAGCTCTATACCCTTTAAATGTTTTCAAATACATTTCAAGTCTGAATCTGTCGTTACCATACTGTATTCGTAGCTGAAATATTTGTCTCATTATATC
>JAXCGZ010008320.1:17500-27500 GCA_037179515.1 Halocaridina rubra
TAATATAATATAATATATATATATATATATATATATATATATATATATATATATATATATATATATATATATATATATATATATATATATATATATATATATATATATATATATATATATATATATATATATATATATATATATATATATATATATATATATATATATATATATATATATATATATTATATATATATATATATATATATATATATATATATATATATATATATATATATATATATATAGATGGATGGATAGGTAGATAGATAGATAGATAGATAGATAAATAAATAAATAAATAAATACATAAACAAATAAATAAATAAATAGATATATAGATAGATAGATAAATAAAAAAATAAATACATAAACAAATAAATAAATAAATAAATAAATAATATAGTCATAAATTATTGTTGTACGAGTACAACAATGACTTATGTGAAAAAATCACTCCAATAAGGGTGAAAATCCCATTTTGTAAAGGGTACTGACGGACAATACTGCAAAGGCACAAGCTTTGGTTAGTGATCATTAGGTCCATTTTTCTCGGAATAATCCAGTCAGAAAGTTGTTATGGCTTAGCACTGTGATCACCGCCACCACACACCTGTTGTCCACCGTATATAGAGTGAGTTAATTTGTTTATATTTTTGTTATCGGTATATTTTTAATACTGTACTTGTTTATTTTTAGCTTATTTAAGTATTTCAGCTAGGTTATGTACTTGCAAAATGTGTTTTACTTAGCTTTTTTCTTTGGTATAGTGTGCATACACACGCTTGGGGAAAGTATATATGTATATTAACATTATTCCTTATGGAAATAGACTATTTGACTTATGCAAAATTTGAATTACACGAGCCTTTTGATAACTTACCCTCGCATTAATTTGAGAGGTGACAGCTGTCAGACCCTTGGAAATATGAGCTGTGCCTTGCTTACACTAAAATAAATGGAATAATCTCGTTCCAAATACCAACATAGAGATGATGAAACAAAAGTACTTCCACCATGAAAAGTCCCTCAAAAAGGCAACTGACATAATTCCTCCTTAACGTTACAAATAAACCAAAGGAAAAGGACGACATAAACATAACAAGGGTTTTGAGTGTGTAGCATAGAATACAAACGAGTATAGTTTAAAGATATAGAGAGCTCAAACCAGGTCAGGCAACACTGCCAGTGACTCGGACAACATGCAAATCATACTTTAATATCCCCTACATAAAGGAATTACTAATATGCAACACACGCATATTCCTCACAAAGTTTATAACTGAGGTAGTACTTAAATAAAATCTTGAGTACAAATAAAATAAGATCTGATACTTTAACATAATCCTTTTAATCAAGTAAACTTAAGCTATAAAAAGAAATACACTAAGATAATTTTCAACTCGCAGCCTCATCTACATGCATCAACAAACATTTCAATCCTTTTAACTATCTCCAAAGCATTACGAATTCTGATTTAATACATTATCCTAAATACAGTAAATGAGATTACATAAACAGAGAATATGGTTTATAGTAATTTTTCTCTGACATATAAAGCATAAAGTAATGAAATTTTTGAGACAAATTTTAAACTACAAAACAAAAAGAATATTCCTTGTTATATTTGTCACTATTCAGACCCCAATAATGGGGTGGACACAGACAGATTGAGGTTGAGGAATTAAGGCTACATACCCTTCCAATCGCCCTAATAATACAAAATTGATAATATACAGTTATTAACATTTAATTGCACCTACGAAAATCTTTATGTCAATATAAATGTTGTATCTATAAGTGAGCAATATTTTACAATCGATAAACTCTGTAGACATTCATTAAAAGAACTTCAATGTATTTAGGTATATGCAAAATACCTACAATTCCTTCATAATTAAAACCAATATACTCAGCTTAAAAAATATGTTGTAAAGTTTTATGGGTCTCAATACTGTATACAAAACCATATAAAGTAGTATGTAAATAAGAAAACATTTACACAAGTCTGAACAATCAACTTTTTTTTTAAATTGAAGTTCTTCATCTAAATTATTATACAATGTTACAGAACACTTACATAAATATATAGGTACACAACATTAATGACAATTACTGAACATTAAAATAGATTTAGCCTAAGCAAACCATTGGCTTACCCAACTCAATATTTTTCTGCATTTATTGGCTTGGGGTGTGCGTTTACATTTTACGATTCATGTGTAAAAATTAATACCCATTATGGGGGTGGCCACAGAATCTGGTTGGAGAGCTAAGGCTGGATGCCCTTCCCAACGCTGCACAGCAGGCTTGATTGGGGGTTTGTGAACTCTAGAGTTCGAGTATTGTAACCACTTGGCTACTGTGGTCCCTTTGAGTGACTTGGAGTGATGTATATAAATTGACATTACTGCAGGAGAGACGTAATATCTATTTCAGCACTACATACAGTGATGCAAAAATTGAGTCTCTAAGCATCTGAGGCACTTCATTCACTCGCATCCTTCGAGAACTTGCCCGTCAGCAATCGCCCCATCCTTCTCTGCAGTATCTTCATCATTCTTTTTATCCTCTTCTTTCACATTTTTACTCTGGTCATCAACTTCTTCAAATGCCTTCTGACAATCTGCTGTAGCTTTTCCTCCAAGACCTAAAGCTTTCTTGAGAAGAGACACTAAATCACCCTTTACATGTTGCTCCTCTGCAAACACAAATATAGAATATAATATTAGTAAGAAATTGGGTCGGAAATATCAGTGAAGTTAAATTACATAAGTCTATATACTCAGCATCCAAGATATTCTCCAACTGCCATCTGTTTAACCATTTACTTACTTTTCCATATCTTGAATCAAGGACCACCTCTCCATTGTTCTGTTTTTTTTTCTACTTGGTCCAATTGCTGAACATTTCTTACATTTCATTTACCAGTTTCATAAGCAATTTTACAACTTAGCAATGTAATTGTATTACGCTGCCTCAGTAGACTATTTAATTCCTTCAATGGCTTAGGTCACAATAACACTAAAGAAGGGTTTTGGGTTGTTGCCACCCTTTTACATATGGCAGGAAATGGCAATATGAATGAAAAAATCTAAGAGCAGCATAAAAATAAATATCAAGTTCTAAGAACAGATAAAATCCAATTTTACTTTGAAAATTGTCAAAAATATGGGTTGTGAAAGGAGATACTAAAAAAATATTCATTAATTATGAAACCTTTAAGAGTCAAACACTTTAGGTTAAATAATTAGAGTGTATCTTTGACTCACAACTTCCTTACTCTCGAATCTAATACTATTTAGAAAATTAACTTTAGTTCAAATAGAAACTAAACAAAATGAATCCATGAATAAGATGAGCAAAAAAAATGTGGATTTTAAAACTATACAGGTATGCATTTTACTTCAAATTCACTATTACTTCACGAATTTAATATAAATCAGTACTCTAAAAGTTCTATGCCTAGACCACTTAAAAGAAAATAGAAATCATTTTTGGCCTCATCAATATATAACAACAATACTGAAGTGACTTACCTCCACGACCCGTGACATCTCTTTCCAACTGTAGTTTGTCTCTAGCAATTTGTAGCATGCCTTCCTCAATACTACTTTTACCAACAAAACGGATAACTTCAACCGGCCTGCGAAATATGATTCTATTATATAATAACGGTCTCTTTCACTTGCAAATCCTGATACTGGGATTGATAAACTATTTCTGGTAAGTAACAAGTAACGGAAATTGTCACTATTGCTGATATTGTTACAGAAGTTACTGTTACGCTATTGAATTAAAAGCCTGTTAGGTGACATCGGTACTCACAACAAAAGCAATGCCCACCAATTGAATGATTACACATACCGAGTTTGCTGTCCGTATATGCTAATACACCAAGTAAAATATGCTTAAACAGCATTTCAATAGGCAAAAGTAATCTCATTAATATGAGTTTTGATATTAAAAAATCTTAATTCAGGTAACAAAGCTCTTGCACATTTCTTATCACACACTGCATTTAGTCACTTACCTCGTCTGCCCAACTCTATGGCAGCGATCTTCTGCTTGTTTGTCATTATAAGGATTGAAATCGATGTCATGAAGAATGACTGTATTGGCAGCAGTTAAATTTATGCCAAGACCTCCTGCTCTTGTTGACAAAAGGAAGATAAATATCTTCTCATCATTAGTAAACAGATCAATGAGCATTTGTCTGAAAAACACATTCAATGACAATATCAACAATTATCTGACTGATAATATTTTCCCCAACACACACCATATCAAGTGAAATCAGCTGGATTGTCATAACTGAATTAAAAAAAAGAAGGAAGCAGGTGGGCGAAAGAGAATTTCACACATGTAACCTCTGCATGTTATAGGAGCAAATTGGAAAGATGGAAAAGAAGGGTTGGAAATCCAATCCACCCTAAATTTTTTTCCCATACACTACAACACAGCTGATATTTACTAATATAAATAAAATACCATCTGATAACTATCATATGCTCTGTGTATTGTACATGTGACTTACAGGGATATCCCTGAATAGTATATGAGGAGACTAAAAGGAGTAAGTGTGTGTAGGGATGAAAATCCCTTACTCCAATAATTTCTTTTCTTTCCATAAAACAATGAAAAGAGGAGAGTACATGGAGAATATGATGAAGCCCTGCTGCCTCATTTCTTTTGTGAATTATGGCCACCCTCTTGGCTTTTATAGGACAAAGCAATGCATTTGACTGTCACCTATTTACCCTTCCTTCCCAGTGGTCCCTCAGGAGGTAAAAGCATGCACAAGGTGTCTTCAACTCTCCCTTTTTCACTGATGTCCTATTCAAGCTTTCTCTTCCCCCTACAACTTCCTGGCATCTCACTAACAAAATAAAATTTAAAAGAGGCTTCTAACCCTGTTTTGAAGGTTTTTTATAATTACATATAAGATCTGACCTCCATTTCCATAACACTTACCTACAGGCCTGCCATGGCCTATCACCAGTCCTGAGTGGATATCCACAACAACGACATATTTTAAAGAAGTATCTAATTTGTGGAAGGACTAAAAAGCAGACTTTGCATTACAGAGCTAGGTGCAAGGGATGACAGTAAGAACATAATATACGATTTGAAAATAAGAATACTGTATCTGAAACTCAAGGTTTGGATATGGTGGGTTCTATTCAAGTGAGAAACTGAACATCCAGAGCCTCATACAGATAATTTTCTCTTCTCCTTCCCTGCAATTTCTATTTTCCTTCTTCTGGGGCAAAGGACAAAACTATAGCACCTATGTTTCCCTAACTGGGGTAGAGTGAAGGGACTGGGAACCCCTACTTTTTGTTTTCCTCTCACAAACTGTCATGGTTTTACTTATACTTGGCCATCCCTCTTATAAAGGGGATTATGGCCCTGGCATATAGAATGACAATGTAATGCGTATTTTAAATGCAAAAGAACAACAAACCTGTCAGAAACTTGCGTGGCCCCATCTATTCGTACATATTTATGCTTTCGAATTTTCACATACTGTTCAAGAATGTCAAGGACCATCACAAACTGCGAGAATATCAGTACACGTGCACCTAGATATAAAGAAAAATATGCAAAGGATTTTAAAAATCTTCAGATCAAATTTAATTCTGCTTATGTTGTTTTATGCAACAGTATGGTTCATACTCTGTTGATATAAGGTTGCTCATTACAGTACAGTGTCAAGAGTAGGGAGCTATAGATGTCAAAATATTGACGAAAAAGTTAAACGTGCCATATATAATAGCTAGGTAAAATTCGCTTCCTAAGAATTAAGAAATATTCTTAAACTTATGACTTAAAACATTTAAATATTATATGATTGAACTTACCCTGTTCCTTCATCTTGGGTAGAAGAATATCAAGTTGCTTAAACTTCCCAGAATCAAGAATATGATCATTTGTTAAGCTGAATTCCTTAAGTGCCTGCAAAATATTAAAAATTAAAACACTCAAATATAAGTGTAAGTCCAGTATTTTCCACCACTATTAGTTGCTATCTGGGGTGGATACATGAGCTGAAGCTGGAAAATTAAGGCTGGATGCCCTCCCTATCACCCTGCCATGGTCTCAAATGTCGTTACATCACCTGAACCAAATACTCTACCAGTTATGCAACGGCAGTCCACTTCTATGTCAAGTCTAGTAAAAATTATCAATTGAAACTCTACTTGGCTTCACAATAACTATAGCTAAACGAAAACTTACTCTATACATTAGGCAGGTTTTGTGAATCTGAAAGTCGGACATCACAGACAGGTCATCAACTATGAATTGCATAACTGACTCTCTGTGAGTTGTTTTCTTCAGAATCTTAGCCATGTTCTTGAGCTTTGCTAAATCATAATGATGCCTGCAAAATATACAAAAAGCATAAGTCCAGATATGTTCAATCTTTTGTTATAGCTGTGGCCAACTTGCTAAGTCAGCTACAAAAGGAATCTCATTCGAAAATAACTATAAAAAATATATTTCGAGGATATTTATTCAGCTGAACTTCATGAAATTCATACTGAAAGACCCTGGCATGCTCAGCTCTTGCAATGCATTACAGTATTTATGAAAACAAGTATTATTTACGATTTTTCGCCTAATTCAGACAAGTAGCAAACTACAAAGGTTATGCTTTATCCCATATAAACCCTTAGAAAACAAAAGTGATGATGAGATTTGAAAACATGATTCTATGCCATCATGACAACAAAAACCATAAGGTAATTCTTATCTTATATGTAAGCTTAGCAAGTAGCATACAAAAAAGGAAATAAAATACAAACCTAACTTTGTGCCAAATAAGAAAATAACTTTAATCATCCAAGTTTTAAACTGTGAAGAAATGAGCAGTAACATTGAGAATTAAGAGATAAGAGTTAAAATATGATCGTGGAAAAGTAAGAATTTGTTGTTCAATTTTACTACATAGTGAGGGCTTGCTGAGAGCATAATAGATAAATATAAGGATGGAAGAGAATAATTTAAAATTATACACTGGTCAACTCTAGCAGACGTTCTAACTAGAGGCAAGGGGAGTCAACAAGGACAATGTATGTAAGTCCCTGAATAGTAGTCCTTGATTACTTGGATGGTAAGAGGCTCGCAAAAAACAGAATTAGTGGGCATAGTAGCATAGAGCATTCACTTTTTAAAGAAAGATGCCATAGCTCATACCCTACTGAGTTTGAAAGATGGCTACAACAGTAGAGAGAGATCAGACGTATCATGGCGTTACATACCCTGTAACTCCTCAACTCTTAGGTCAACAGCTTCTGGCTCTAAGAAAACTTCCAAGGAAATACAGATTGACAGCTCGCTGTTCTCATAGCTCTTTTAACAAAAGTCTGTTGAATTAATGTGCATACAGCAAGGCATCAAAGCCATAAAATGAGCAAAATTAAATATGATTGTATTCACGTATCTAGAAATCATCTGCAATTGTTCTGGTGTCTACTTTTAAATTAAAGGTTCGACAGCATATAAATTTAATACTGACCTTACGAGCAAAGGATGATTTGTTATTTTCCTGAGAGTCATAACCATATTTGAACTTGTTTCTTGTTGCTCCTTCACACTTTTTACTTTTCCTGAGATATCAACTGTCACTTCCTGCTCCTCTATTTCTGCCAGAGACTTCAAATTTATGTCTTCAAATTTCATCTGAAATAGTTGTAAAATAAACCTCAGCATAAACAATTACTGCAAGGATGAGCTAGTATAATTACTAAAAGCAAACCTAATATATTCAACATTTACTTTTCCTAACACCATACAAAAATAAGTTTCAAATGCAACTACCTTCAAATCAGATTAAATAGATGTCATATTGTACTAACCTTATTCTGTTGCGCTTTTTTGCTGAGAATAGCTACTGTATCAAAATATAACTTTTGTTGATTCTCCGACATAGTGACATGAATGATGCGATCTGTCTTTGTAGGGAGATCCTGTATTAAAAATGGATTTGGTTGATCAAGAAATTGTCATTTTTCATTTGGCTTAGCAGCCTTGGTCTGTGTCATCTTGAGACGAGGCTATGGAATATCATTAGTCCTCAAATATGTAACTGCACATAAATTTTGCTTATGTATTTGATGAAAAACATAAAAACTGAATATCAAATCTGCATAGCAAACAATATTATTTCATAAATTGTATAGTATATTAGGTACTTGTTATATTTTTTATTCTATCTGATAATTCATACAATCAGCATTTACTACATATGTTAAATCTCGACCAAAATTACTATTAAAACACATGTAATAATACGACCATAAATGGTTAATAAATGTAAGGAGTTTATTGCCACTTTAAAATGAATGTTGCTTTTCCTAACCTTCAGTACATCATTTTTCAGGCGACGTAGGAAGAATGGTTTCATTATTCTCTTGGCTTGCTCAATTCTTTCATTTTCAAATTTACTCTTGGAAGTTTCCTCATTTTTCTGAAATAAAAAGAAAATATTTTGAAACAAATTTCGAAAGAATTTCCAGTGCAAGCAACTGTTACTATTAGTAAAGGAATCTTTTATCCCTATCTTCATCTGGTTTAATATATTTTGAGCTACATAGGTACCATTATTGTGACAATACCAATAATAAACTTTAACTTTAGCATCATACATCAACTTACTTCGAAAAGGACACTTAAAATTCTATAATAAAAAGAGGCAGCTCTCACCGCCAAAGTGAAGGAAATTTTTTCATTTTCTTTAGTCTCAATCTTTTATGCAATCTTTCACTATGGCTGGTAAGAAGTCTCTCTCTCTCTCTCTTACGTATTATTATTATTATTATTATACCGTAATGCTGTAATAAATAGTAATAGCATAATAAATACAGCATATTACTGTGTTGTTCACTGTATTAGACACACATACACACAGGCATACATCTTAGGTATGTATTTGTCTATTGTTATTATTATTATTATTATTATTATTATTATTATTATTATTATTATTATCATTATTATTATTATTATTATTATTATTATTTTTATTATTATTATTATCATTATTATTATTACTATAATTATTCAGTACATACATATTGGATAATAGGTGGTCTATTTCATTTTGAATCGACAGTTGGTTGGTAAGAAGTTGCCTGAATATTTTCTCTCTCTCTCTCTCTTATATTATATGTACAGTATTATTATTATCATAATTGTCGTTCTGATTATTATTTTTATTACTATTATTACTGATGTTGTTGTGAGACAGTGAAATGCTACCAACGCAAACAGTTTTTCATTCACTCTCTCTCTATTTCTCTATCACATGTATTATTATTATTATTATTATTATTATTATTATTATTATTATTATTATTATTATTGGTGTCATTTTTGTTATGAGAAAGTAGCACAAATAACTTTTCCGCTCTCTCTCTCATACACACACACACACACATATCAGTGGCACTAAGTATCATATTTAAGGAGTCACTGGAGTCGGGGGAGATTCCAAGATGCTGGAAACAAGCAAATGTGATACCTATCTTCAAAAAGGGAAGGAGGGATACGGCTCTGAACTATAGACCAGTTTCCTTGACCAGCATAGTTTGCAAACTTATGGAGAAACTACTAAGGAAACATATCTCTCTTCACTTGGAATCCTTCAACTTTTTGTCAGTGAGGCAACATGGCTTCAGAGAAGGTAGATCAACAGTAACAAACTTATTAGAATTTTATGATGAGGTAAGCCAAATCTTACAGGAAAGAGAGGGCTGGGCAGACTGCATAATCCTAGACTTCCAGAAAGCGTTTGACACTGTTCCACATGGGAGACTTATTAGGAAGCTGCAATCAATGGCTAGAATAGGTGGAAATGTTTTGGAATGGATAAAAACTTACTTAGAAGGAAGGGAACAGAGGGTTAGAGTAAGACACTCAGTGTCTGAATGGAGAAGAGTTAGTAGTGGAGTTCCACAGGGTTCAGTTTTAGGGCCACTTTTGTTCCTTGTATATG
>JAXCGZ010008320.1:35000-41925 GCA_037179515.1 Halocaridina rubra
TTCCTAGCCATTAAATAACTGACAAATAGGGTAATGATGGGTGAATAATATTACCCTTGTGGCACCCATTCGGTTTCAGAGGAATAATGCCTCTCCATTAAAAAACTAATCTTCTATACATCTAGTCTAGTATGCTGAAAAGACCAGTCCCTTGAACTTGAGACATATCAAAAATTATTCCCTTATCTAGGACAAAGGAGTCCTGTTTGATATGTTCCAATCCAAACGTACCTTCATTAAAACAAATTTATCAATACAGATCTAAACAAAATTACCAATAGCATTCATATATACAGTATTCTATACCTAAAGTCACGTGACCTCTTACTTTTACGATATTTATATATCTGAAAATTATAAATATTCCTAATCCTACTAGCACTAATGTATATTTCCACTACACACATTCCAATGACTTCAGTAAAAATCATCATTTGGGATCAACAGGGTACTAATATTACATTCTTTAATTAATTTATATCTTTTAACAACCTTCCAAACACATCTGCAGCCAATCCATATTACATCTGAAATCAAATCACATAAATATAAACTTACGTAGTGAGAATGACATCGGGATACTCCTCAAGCTCATCATTAATAATGGCTATTCGAATGTGTCGTCTTTCTTCTTGAGTTCCATGATACTGCAATACAGCTAGGGAGGGGCACCACATTTCGAGTTCTCTTGCCCAGTTTTCTGAATACCAAGTTGTTAATGTTAGATGTGCCTATTTTGTCATATCTTTTGGTAAGTTCATTAAATAAGAAAATTTATACATTGTGCTAGAGTATTTCCTTCTTCAAAAGCAAAACTACTTGTCGTATTTTAGTTTCCTTAAGACCATATTAGCATTTCCAGCTGAATTGAAATGAGAGAGAGAGAGAGAGAGAGAGAGAGAGAGAGAGAGAGAGAGAGAGAGAGAGAGAGAGAGAGAGAGAGAGAGAGAGAGAGAGAGAGAGAGAGAGAGAGAGAGAGAGAGAGAGAGAGAGAGAGAGAGAGTGTACTTACCTAATTGTACTTACCTGATTGTGTTTACGGGAAAGAGCCCAAAGCTCGTATCATCCCGTCTCCTCATCAGTTCCATTTTATACTTAGTGATACTTATCATACCTGTCCTTAAAACTATGGATTGAGATAGCATTAACTACCTCCTCGCTTAGCCAATTCCAATTATCAACTACTCTTACACTGAAAAAGTATTTCCTTACATCCTGCAAAGAAGTTTTCTTACCAAGCTTCAAACTATGACCTCTAGTTCTAGAGCCAGCCATATCAAAATATCGATCCCGATCCACTCTATCATAACCATGAAGGAATTTAAAGACTGTCACCATATCCCCCCCCTCAATCTTCTAGCTTTGAGTGATGGTAAGTCTAATTCCCTCAGCCTCTCATCATAACTGAGATTGCGTATTTCTGGCACCAGTTTCGTGGCATGTCTTTGAACTTTTTCAAGCTTAGCTATGTGCTTTTTCAAGTGTGGATGCCAAATGGGGGCTGCATATTCGAGTTTTGGCCTCACATAGGTGTGTGTGATTACCTAATTGTGATTACCTAATTGTGTTTACGGGAAAGAGCCCAAAGCTCGTATCTTCCCGTCTCCTCATCGGTTCCATTTTATACTTAGTCATACTTATCATACCTGTCCTTAAAACTATGGATTGAGATAGCATTAACTACCTCCTCGCTTAGCCAATTCCAATTATCAACTACTCTTACACTGAAAAAGTATTTCCTTACATCCTGCAAAGAAGTTTTCTTACCAAGCTTAAAACTATGACCTCTAGTTCTGGAGCCAGCCATATCAAAATATCGATCCCTATCCACTCTATCATAACCATGAAGGAATTTAAAGACTGTCACCATATCCCACCTCACTCTTCTAGCTTCGAGTGATGGTAAGCCTAATTCCCTCAGCCTCTCATCATAACTGAGATTGCGTATTTCTGGCACCAGCTTCGTGGCATGTCTTTGAACCCCTTCAAGCTTAGCTATGTGCTTTTTCAAGTGCGGATTCCAAAAGGGGGCTGCATATTCGAGTTTTGGCCTCACATAGGTTACATAAATATTTCTGAACATTTCCTTGTCCATGTGCCTGAAGGCTACCCTTACATTTGATAAGAATGCATATGCTGCCCTTACTATGCCATTTATATGTATTTCTGGAGACAAATCTGCCAGTATGTTTACTCCTAGATCTCTCTCATTTTCTGTCTCTTGAAGTTGTACTCCAGCCACCGAGTAGTCAAGCTTGGGCCTTCTTGCACTTGTACCCATTCTCATTACCTTACATTTTGAAGTACTGAATTTCATTAGCCACTTTTCTGACCACTCATGCAGATTATTTAGATCCTCCTGAAGTTCTCTACCATTGTTCTCGTTTTTTACTTTCTTCACAATCTTTGCATCATCTGCAAACATATTCCTGAATGAATTTACAGACTCTGGTAGGTCATTTACATATACAAGGAACAAAAGTGGCCCTAAAATTGAACCCTGTGGAACTCCACCACTAACTCTTCTCCATTCAGACACTGAGTGTCTTACTCTAACCCTCTGTTCCCTTCCTTCTAAGTAAGTTTTTATCCATTCCAAAACATTTCCACCTATTCTAGCCATTGATTGCAGCTTCCTAATAAGTCTCCCATGTGGAACAGTGTGTGTGTGTGTAATTACCCAATTGTGCTTACGGGAAAGAGCCGTGTGTAATTACCTGATTGTGCTCCAGGGAAAGAGCCCCAAACTTGTAACTTCCCGTCTCCTGGTCGGTTCCATTTTGTACTTAGTGATACTTATGACACTTTTCTTTAAAACTTTGGATTGAGTTAGCATTAACTACCCCCTTGCTTAGCGAATTCCATTATCAACTACTCTTACACTAATAAAGTACTTCCTTACATCCTGCAAAGAAGTTTTCTTACGAAGCTTCAAACTACGACCTTTATTTCTAGTGCCAGCCATATCAAAATATCAATCCCTAGCCATATTAAAATATCGATCCCTATCCACTCTGTCATAACCATGAAGAAATTTAAATGTCATCTCCATATCCCCCTCATTCTTCTAGCTTTGAGTGATGGTAGGTCTACTTCCCTCAACCTCTCATCATAACTGAGATTGCATATTTCTGGCACCAGTTTTGCAGCATGTCTTTGAACTTTTTCCAGCTTAACTACATGCTTTTGCAAGAGTAGATTCCAAAAGAGGGCTGCGTATTCAAGCTTTGTCCTCACATAGGTTACATAAATATTTCTGACCCATTCCTTAATCATGTGTCTGAAAGCATTTGCTGCCCTTACTATGCCATTTATATGCATTTCTGGTGTGACTAAATGAATACAAGTGATTAGAGATGAAAAGTAATTAACTATTCCTCTTAAAATTGCTTGTGCAAGTGTACACAAGTATGACTAAATGAATACAAGTGTAGAGATAAAAGGTAATATAAAATTTGTAGAAAAATTTTTTATTTCTTCCTCATTTGGGTAATGCTCCCCCTTTCTAACCCTTATAGGAGAAGGAAATATGTATGAACAAAATTCAACATGATAATTGCAAGAGGTCATACAAAACTCTATATAACCCAAATATATGAACGATCAAATTATAAAAGAGAAGCAGTAAATATTTTGACAATATGCAAAGTTAAATTCTAATTTCCACAATATTCGTATTTATAAGTCAAAACAGTATATTTTTTTTTTTTTTTTTTAAGAGTGTGACACCGGGACAGGCAGAAACTGCCCTCATCAACAAAGGCCCGGGCACGAGAAAATACCAAGACGAAGGAAAAGAAAAAGGTTAAGGGCAAGGAAGAGATGAGGTAATGTCATACAGAGGAAAACGACAGACAGAAAAAAACAGTCAATGTAAAGAGGACCCAGAGATATGGGGGACTAGGCTCTGAGAGTGACAATAGATCTGCTTTTTGAAGGATGAAAGGTCATAAGAATTAGGAAAGACAGAAGGAGGAAGAGAGTTCCAGAGTCTGGAGGTAGATGGGAAGAAGCAGTCGCTGCACCGACCAATCCGCGAGCTACAAATCTCCACACAGTACCTGAGAGATGAAGCCGCTTGGCAAGTGTTACGCGGCCTCGGTAGTGGAGGAGGGATGCAACTCGCCAACTCATCAGAGCAGCGATGGAAGTAGTAGCGATAGAAAAGTGAAAGGGAAGATACCTTACGGCAAAGAGAGAGAGAATCCAGGTTAGAAGTAAGAGAAGGATCATTAATGAGTCTGACTGCCTTAGATTCAACCCTATCAAGAAGATAAGTAAAGGAAGAAGCACCCCAGATGTGTGAGCAGTATTCTAAGCAGGGGCGGATAAGACCTTTGTAAATTTTAAGTAACTGCAATGAGGAAAAGTAATAACGAAAACGAAAAAAAAAAAACCAATTTTTTGGATGAAGATTTAGAAATTTGGATTATGTGATTATGTGATTCATTAGTTTCGAAGACAATAGGGTTATCAGGAGGAGAAGAAGATAAAGAGATAGCCAGAAACTGTGTCTTGGAGGCATTGAATTTAACTAAATTTTGGGTGCCCCATTCAGATACTCTCTGCAAATCGGGTTTAAGGGTAGAAGAAAGAGTGATACAAGATTTATTACGAGTAACAGATGAACATAAGAACATAAGAATAGAGGACACTGCAACATGCCTACTGGCACACACGAGGCAGCTCCATTTTTGAATTGTATTTTCAGCATGTCTAACCTATTCTATTCTACTCTACTTATTTATTCTGTTTTTCTTTTTATGATTTTTCTAATAAGCACTAACCTATTCATACCCACCCTACCTCTGTCATATGTCTATCTAATCTACATTTGAAGGTGTCTAAGGTATTGGCATTTACTATCCTACTAGGAAGCTTGTTCCATGCATCAGCTACTCTATTACCAAACCAATTTTTACCAATTTCCCTTCTGAACCTAAATTTATCAAGCTTAAATCCATTATTACGAGTTCTGGTTTGATCATGAATTTTTAAAACTTTATTAATATCTCCCTTGTTAATCCCTTTAAACCATTTATACACTTCAATCATATCCCCCCTAACTCTTCGCCTCTCTAGAGAATGTAGATTAAGTTTTTTTAATCTGTCCTCATATGGTAGATTTCTGATATTGTGTATCATCTTGGTCATTCTTCGTTGCACTCTCTCCAAGGATTCAATTTCCATTCTATAATAGGGTGACCAGAATTGCACAGCATAATCTAAATGGGGCCTAACTAATGCAAGATAGAGCTGCAAAATAACTTTTTCCGTCCTATTGCTGACGCTTCTTGAGATAAATCCTAAAATTCTGTTTGCTTTATTTCTGACTGCTGTGCATTGCTCTCTTGGCTTAAGACTACTACTCACAAGAACTCCCAAATCCCTTTCACACTGAGAACTCATGATTTCATGGTTATTTAGCTTATAACTAGTATTGTCTTTTATAGTACCCATTTTAACTACTTTACATTTTTCAACATTAAATTCCATTTGCCATTTGTCCGACCATTCAGATAATCTATTTAGATCTTCCTGTAAAGCATGAATGTCTTCTTTTCCATTTATAGTTCTACCTATTTTAGTGTCGTCTGCGATTTTACTTAGGTTACTACTGATATCCGAATCCAGATCATTTAGATATACGATGAATAATAGAGGACCCAGTACCGAGCCTTGTGGTACCCCGCTTGTAACCGAGCCCCACTCTGATTTCTCTCCATTTATGCAAACCCTCTGTTTTCTGTCTTTTAACCATTCTTTGATCCATCTGAGCACAGCTCCTCCTATACCATGAGCTTCCAGCTTTTTAACTAATCTTTTGTGAGGAACTCTATCAAAAGCTTTGCTAAAATCTAGATATATTGTATCATATTCTTTGCCACAATCTACTGCCTCGTAAACTTCTGAATAAAAAGACAGTAAGTTTGTAAGGCACGAAAAACCCTTAAGAAACCCGTGTTGTGAAAGTTTTATCAGTCTGTGTAATTCTAGATGTGCCCTTATTTTATTTGCAATTATGGATTCTAGAATCTTACCCACTGTTGACGTTAAACTTACCGGCCTATAATTATTCTTTTTAACACGTTCTCCTTTTTTAAATATTGGTACCACATCTGCCAATTTCCACTCCATGGGTACCGATCCTAATTTTATTGAATTATTAAATAATGCAGTTAGAGGACAACTAAGCTCTTCCTTGCATTCCTTTAATATTCTAGCATATATTCCATCAGGTCCCGGAGATTTATGAGCCTTTAATTTATCTATTTCTTTTATTACCTCCTCTCTCGTAATATTTATTGAACTAAGTATATTATCGGGACTGTCTCTGTAAATGGATTCTACTTCCGGAATATTTTCCAAGTTTTCATTTGTAAATACAGATAAGAAATAATCATTTAAACATGTACACATCACTTTATCGTCATCTGTGATATGGCCATTGGCTACTTCAATTGGTCCGACTTTTTCCTTAAATTTTGTTTGATAATGTTGATAAAACCCTTTAGGATTTTCTTTAGCTTCTCCTGCTATTCGAACTTCGTATTTTCTTTTCGACTCTCTAACTATCTTTTTAACTTCCCTGTTTAACTGTATATATTGCTGCCTCACCTGCTCTTCACCTCTTTTTAGTTTCCTGTATATTCCTCTTTTAATACCTATAAGATTCTTTATTCTATTGTTCATCCATTTAGGGTCATTTTTTCTTGATCTGCAATGTTTCATGGGAATATAGTCTCTCTGACTATTCTTAAGAGTCATGACAAAATTGTTATATTCCAGGTTGTGAAGAAAAGGCAGAGGAAAAGTGAAGGGTAGAATCATCGGCAAAGGCATGAAGAAGAGAGGAAGATGGGGATTGTAGAAGATCATTGATGAAGAGAAGGAAGAGAGTAGGTGAAAGAACAGAGCCCTGTGG